>JALJVW010001400.1:0-25167 GCA_024865655.1 Emberiza elegans
AGGTATTACTACTAGTATAACTTCTATTAATACTTAACACATATGAACTTATTTTAGGAAGCTTGTTTAGTTAAGGTGTAAACTCTATTTTGGAATGAATTATCTAATTATGACTTTTTTTTTTTTTAATTTAAATTCTATTAAATCTTTTATGTTTTGGTTTTTGTGGATGGATTAGAATTATTAATGAATTTTACAAACAACCTTTTAAATTCTTTACAACTGTGTTTATGTGTTAGTAAAAATTAATTTTTGCTTTATTTTGAAGGGTAGTATGTTTAACTTAACATTTGTTAAGTTATCACTAGTTATTATGGATGTGGTATTAGTGTGTTTAGTTAACATTCAGCAGTTTAATTGTTTAATTTTATAATGTTTTTCTTATGGGTTTTAATGTCTGCTTTAGCAGTAGGTGTTTTACAGTGAGCATTCGAATGCTACATGGGCTACTTTTAAGGTGTGATAGAATGCTCTGTTAAGCTCTATCTCTAGAAATGAACTAATAACTTTTTGGTAATTGTTGCGGATATTGGTTCATCTTGGAAAGTATATCATAATTATTTGAATAAGTATGCAAAACCCTTAAATTTTTGTATGTAAAATAATGGAGAGTAACATTGTATTTTAAAGGGTTACTTTTTTGTTAATTATTAGCTGTAAACATAAGGTAAAATTTATTGTTAAAGAACTAAGGATTTTTAATTTTTGGGATTTAGATACTGTTTTGGGAAGTTGTTTGATCTAAATGTTTTAATTTAATGCAGGGTTGTTTTTATTATTAATTTTATTAGGCCTACAATTAAATTGTTTTTTGATTAAAGGTAAAATTTGTATTGGTATACTGATAGGTTGAGAAAGGATTTTTTTAGTTCTGAATAAGACAAACATAGGGTATTTCAGTTTGTTGTTTTGGTTAGGTTACTTTAACATTTTGTTTTCATTCTTTGATAGGTAAATTTGTATTATAGGAAGTAATTAAAATAACTAGCACTAGTATATTATTCTTTTTTTTTTTTTTGAGCTGAGCTGATTTTTGGCAAAAAATCTTTCTATATATTTATTTTAAAACTTTGGTTTTGACTTTAAAATAAAATTTTACTTTTGCCAAGTCTAATAGAGGGATTTATAACATACCAAAATAAAATTATGCTTTTGGCCAAAATTAGCTCTCTGAAACTAATAATTGACACATTTATAAATAGCATAAAATTAGAGCTTGTAGGTTTTACTGATGAATAAGGAACACGTTAGGTAAGGCTTGTGATCTTTTTCTTTGTTTCATGTTTGCGTACTTGTTTTCATGGTTTTGGACTTGTTAATGCATTTTGGGGTGTGACATGGTTTGATGGTTTTGGTTGGGACACAATTTTTTTACTTGTAGAGACAGAAGTATACCTTTTGCTTTAAGTGATTAATTGGAAAGGACTTTTAATTTGTTTTGTTTTAGGGTTTTTAATTAAAACAGGTTTTTTTTTAAATTTAGTTTTGCTTGTGTGTTATTTGAAAAATGTTTAAAAATTGGTGGATTGGGTTTTGTAAGAGTTGTTTAAAAAATTAAAAACATATAAATCTTTGTTTAACTTTATTTGTGGTGTGACCTTTACTCCCCTCCTCTGTTGATTAAGAATGTGTTTTAATGTTTGATGTGGTTTTTTAATAATTGTTTGACTTGTGGGAGTGAGGAATACTAAAGATATGACGAACACACTGGTTTTTTTAAATGTGGTTAATTTTTTGAGATATATATGTGGGACTATTGTTGGTTTTACTTTTTCAGGTAAATTTAATGATGCAAAAGTTTGTAAAAAATGGTGATAGGTATGATTACTTGTTTCACTTGTGAAAAAAAAGTAAAAGTTGTACTAGAGAATGTGCTTACTGAAACACAAATATTTCAACATTTACTGAAGGAATGGTATTTAGTGATATTTGTTTGCCATAACTGCAGGTTTTTGTAAGCTTTGAGGGTTGATTGCTCTTGTAGAAACAGGAGGCTGTGTAAGTTGACAGGTAAGTACTGACGATAGCTTTAGCTTGACTTTTGGAAATTTGAAACATTCATAGAAGTGTTTGGGCATTTTGGTGAAAAAAGGCATGACTTAGTTTTGCTTGTTTAAAAATGTTTGGTAAAGTGTCTGAAATAACTATTGTTAGTTTGTTTGCTCTCACATTTTTTTTCTACTAAAAATCTAGGGAGCAAAGAATGAGCCTTAATGTAAGAAAAGATATGGATTAGTTCTATATTGTAAGTTGTATAAAGGTATGAAAGCTAATGATATAAAGTGTTTACTAACATTTTTTAAAACTGATCTTTTAATCTTTTAACCACATTAGCAACATAAGTAGAATTTGTGATTAAATTAAAAGGTTGTGGAAAGAGCTGAAAAGTTGAACTATAGTTTAACTTCAACAATTTGAGATCTTTTTTACTATTTGAATATATCTGACTATATTTCAATATCTGACTCTTAAGCATTAGTTTTTTGGTTTAACTAAGTGACAACTGATTTGTGACTTTTGCTAGATTTATTAAGTGAAGAGAGTTCTTGCGTTTAAAGGTTTTTTATAACATAGGTTTCTCTCTAAAGCTTAATTTCATTTGTAATAATTTGGGAGTTGGGTAATGAATAGAAAAAACACATGGGAAGTTCAAAAATGTATACTGCAAATCATTAGAATTTTGTATAATTATGATAATTTTTAAAAAATAGATAACTGAAATTTTTTAACTTGTTAAACAAATAGATGTTTTGGCAATTATAAAATGTTATCATCTTTAAGACCAAAATTTTGTTTTAAAACTTCTAGGACCCATGCATTGGGCAACAAAGGATTTCTTGGTTTAGGAAAAATTTGGGAGGGTTTTATTATCAAAAAAGGAAACCCACAGGGTTTCCCCACAAATGACAGTATAAAGTTTATTTTTCTCTTAAAATTGGAAAAACTAAAGACTTTTGGAATATAGCAGATGAGTTTGTTGCCTTTGGACACAAAATGAACTTTACCAGGGACATGAGCTTTTTTAGAGTTTATGTTGCAGTTTCTTCTTAATAAATTAAAAAGTGGATTTGGGCTCATCGTTGGTAATTTCAGTAAAATAGGTTTGACTCAATTGATTTTTCTTAGAAGTGTAAATTTCGGTAGGTTCCCAGCCATTGGTTTGGAGCTGTATCGAGTGGTTCCACAAAAAATTGGAAAAACAGTTAGAAAAATTTTAGATATTTTTTAGCTAAACTTTTTAATGAGCAGAATAGAAAAGAGAGAGCAAAGCAGGAACAAAGCAGAAGCAAGACGAGCATGGGTTTGTTTTTTTTTGCATCCTGAGCCACAGGCATTGGGTGCTTCCCAGAAACTTTGCCCTCTGGATTTTCAGGCCTTTGCCCAGGTGGGACTGGAATAGTTGATATAGGTTTTTTTTGTTTCCTGGAGGACAACAGCCATGTGCAGAACTCTCCATTCAAGTCTTCAGCAAATGGTGGAATTGGTAGTGGATGAGGATTTTTCCCCTGAAGACAATGGGAAAATGGGAACTTTTCATTTACTGTCATTATGAGATGAAGTGGGATGTGGAAAAAAGGTGATTTTAAATGTGATGATGGTGGATCTCTGGTGTTTTGGACCCTGATGACCTGGTGCCTTTAGGTTGAAGAGGTCCAGGCCTTTAAACATTTTATTGGGTCCGGTGCCCTGGGCTGAAGGAGCCATCTAGGAATCTGATGTCTCTTTCATAGGGCCAAATATTGGTGAATTTTAGGGACTATTTGGTCCTGTGACTTTGCTGTAATTGTCCTATTAACCTTTTAAGGCCGCCTTAATTAATTTTTTGATGAAGGTCACTGAGGTCCTGGCCCAGGAGGGCCTGCAAGCCCCATTAGTTTCTGGAGGTTTTTCAGGCGGTTCAGGTACGGGCCGGGCAGCTGTGCCCAGGTCCCCCTGTGCAGCCAGGCCTTCCTCTCGTGAGGCCTCTATTAGCTCCCCCATGGGCCCCGGCTTCTAGGGGCTGGGAGGCGGCTCCCTGGGGCAGGCCCTGTTGCCCTTTTCTTTTAGGACTTGTAATGTTAATTATGGATGTGGCTTGGTAAACATGCAGTAGGGCATCAGGCCATTTGTGGGGCCCGCCAGGCCTGGGCATTGCTGCTGGTGCCGCCCTCCAAACGGCGGGCCCTGGTATGGGGTAATGTAAGTTGTTCTACTATGATAAGCAGGTTCATTAGTCAATTTTGGTTGGGCAGCCCATTGGACTTCGGCCCTAGCTTTAGCAGCCCTTGCAGCGCAGGCGCCTGCAGCCCGCCAGCTGTGCAGAACTGCATTCTGGGGCGTGAAAGGCTCTGTGTTTGCAGGGGTGTATTCGGGCGGCACCTGAAGGGGCAGCAGCAAGAGCTGTTGTGATCTGCACTGGCTCTGTGTGAGGGCGGGCGGCACCTGAGGGCCAGCAAATTGGGGTGCAGCTGATCTGCAGTGGTGAGTGAGGGCAGCGGGCTGGGGCTGCTGGGGGAGCTGCAAGCCCTGCCCGGCTGCGGAGGGCTCTGCTCCCTGTGCAAACTGAGGGGGCAGCATGGGCAGAGCACACTGAGATTTCAGGGCCACGTGGGGAGTCATGGCAAGTACCTCCCAGCTGATTCCAATGTCTCCTATTCCCTTCTGGGTGGGATGGCCCTGTTCAGAAGGTCTTGTAGGATTCCCTCAGATCCGGGCTGTTGCCATGGCTCTGTTCCTCTCTTTTTTCAGGCCTTTCAAGCCTGGAGGCAACATGCCAGCCCATCCTGCTGTGCCCTGGAAAATCAAGCTGAGTTTCCCCAAAGAGCTCAAGAATTAGGGACATCTTCTGGATCCAGTGAACCAGTGTCCCAAGAAGAGCACCAGGAGACACTCAAGAGGACATCACCTCCCAGTGCTGCTGGCACAGTCCTGGCACAGCTTCTGGCAGCTGATGCTGGGCATGCCTGTTCTTGTCCTAAATTTTTTTTTAGCCCTCTCCCTGCCTGTTGACAGCTCCCTCCCTTCCAGCCCTCAGACTTCCCATCCCCCCCATTTTTCCTCCACTCTCCCTCCCTTTTGATAGCTCTGCCCCACCAGCCCTCAGACTGTTGTCAGATTTTTTTCCCTCCACTCTCCCTCCCTGTTGACAGCTCCCTCCCTCCAGCCCTCAGACCCTGCCCATTCCCTTTTTTCCCTCCCAGCTCATCCCTTTGCTTCGCCTTTCATTAATAAACGGTTTTGATTCTTCACTTTGCCTGCATCCCTGTGGAGCTGAAGCAAATTTGGGGCCCTGGGACACACAGGCCCCTGCTCCCGTTCTCTCCCACGCCATGTTTTGTGCACAGAGCCAGAGGAACGAGGGCAGGTCAGGCTGGAAAGGTCACTGTGCTGAAGGTGCAGTTCTACAGCACTGTGCAGTTCCAGATCTTGCTGAGCACCTTGAAGCCCCTGGATTTTGGAAGAGCCAGCCTGAGTTAGCTCTGAACCCAGCTGTGAGGGATTCCATGGCAAGCATCACGGAGGGCAAAGGAGCTTGGAATGCTGGAAGTTTTCAAGAATAGCTTCCTGAAAGCACAGCAGTGCTCCATCCCTGCACAGGATGAGGAAGAGGGCAGAACCAGAGACCATCCGGGCTTAGCAGGGAGCTCTGGGTGTGCCTAAGAGCAAATGAAGCAGCAGCACGGTGCCCGAGACTCGGACACGCGGCCGTGCCAGTGCCCGGAGCGCTGTCAGGCAATGCGGGGATCCTGGGTGTCGTTCTGGTCCCCACAAGTGAGGAATGGCAGCCCCAGGCTCAGACCCAGTCAGAAAGCCAACCAAGGGAGACCAGAGGGAGGGCACCCTTCCAGTTTCTCTTGGCCATGGCCACAAATCAACACCTGCTGCTTCTTCCTCCGCCTGTGTTTGGGCTGTGCTGGTGGCAGAGCCAGCCAGGTTGTGCTCTGTGTTCCAAAGCCTGTTGGGAGTGGGCATGAAAAATCTGTGTGCACAGCAAAGAGACCTGGAAGGTGCTGGCAAGAGCATCCTGCAGGAACAGGGCTCTGGTCCCTGGCCAGGAACAGCCTGGTTTTGGTGCTGTGAGCGCAGGCAGGAGCTGAGGCAGGTGAAGAGGCAGCGGGCAGCTTGTGTTTGTGGAGGGCCTGGGGCTGCACCTCTGAACCTGCACCTGGAAACTCACTTGGGGGAATAGGAGCTAGAGCTGGAGTGCCTGTCCTGAAAGGACCTGGAGTCATTCAGCCTTGCCAGCATTTCTTAAGGGTGTGTTGGTGTTCCCCAGGAAAGCCACACATTTGGGGAAACACCTTTGGAGGAAAGGGGCTTGCTTCTCAAGGAAAGTGCTTCCCAGGGAGCTCCCAGTGAGGCAGGTGCAAGTGTGCCCCTTTGGCTCTCTGTGCTCCTTTCAATCCTTGAGGCCCGTTGCACTTGGCAGAGGGGCAGGGAGAAGGCAGTGAAGAGCAGGTTTGGCATCTGCCTGGACCTGTGGAAAGCAAGCCAAGAACCTGCAGCAGGATGTGATTCCCCCCTTTGGACAGAGGGTGAGCAGGAACATCTCTGTCCAGCCATGAGCCCCAAAGCTCTCTGTGAGAGCTGTGAATTAAAAGGCCTTTACACACACACTTTTCACATCTTTCCTGTCTGCTGTGTTTCAACTCTTGGCAAAATGCATTTGCCTCCTGCTTGGTGGGAGCTGCTGTGGCCCAGGGCCAGCACAGAGCTGGGATGTGTGGGCCAGGCAGCCTGGAGAGCCTTGGCTGATCTTGGTGTGTCCCTGGCCTTAGAAAAGGCTTGGAAGGTTTGCCTCCCAAGGCATCCTGCTCATTGGCTCTCCCTGTGTATCTTGGAGAGAACAAGGTAGGCATTTCTGGCAGCTGGGCATCAGCAGGCCTTAAAATGGGGCTGTGTTGTGTGGGCGAGCCCAGCTGAGATACCCTGAGAGGAGCCCAGTGCTCCTTGCTCCCCCTCTGCTGACACGTGAGCGTTTGTCTGGTTTGGGATGGCCCTGGCTGTGTCAGGGCTGCTCCATGGACATGAGACAGCCGGTCCTGTCCTGCTGGGTCCCAGCAGTGCCTGGCAGCAGCCCTGCATCCACGTCAGGATGCTGGCCAAGAGAGGTCCTGGAAGCTGAGGCAGCTGATTTTAAGTTTGTGCAGGTGCCTACAGGTCAAGGCCAAGGGTGTTCCCTCAGGATACAGCAGTCCTAAGGGCTCTCCCTCATTCAAAGAAATTGGCAGACAAATGCATTGTCTGCCAAAAGCCCTTTCATTGACTTGGCGGGAAGGCAGGAGTCTGCACCCCACTAAAATGTTTCTCCACCAAGTATGAAATTCAGTGGGTTGATGTAGGAATTGTATCAAAAATACCATCCATCTTTACACTGCTGAGATGATTCGATAGGCAGCATCTGTGGTTTGGCACAGCTTTGGTTATGGAGGGCAGAAAGAATATCTGTGACCCTGTTCATGGTCCTGATTCTCCTGCAGGGAACAAGAGGGGAGAGCTGTACTTTACTGGCCACTTAGATATCTGTACCAGGGCGAGGATTAGCCCTTTTGCCATCTACTCATTTGTTTGGGCTACTTTTGTAACACTGAGTGGACCTTCATTTCTTGAGAGCTTTTATTCCTTAAGATAATTAGGATATTATCACCCCTTCATAGAAAACTGTTTGCAAACCAAAGAATGGCCTTTTTTTTTGCCTCTGTGTAGTGTTATGTTCAGTAAAGTGACTCTCAGTGGATGATGTTAAGGCAAATGAATTGCTGCTTTGAGAAGGAAGCAAAATTCCAACTCTTCACCTTCTCAGGCCATCCCAATGAATTTGGGAAGTTTGCAACTTTTGGAACTACTTGAGTTGAGCAATGAGAAGTAAAGCTTTCCAGAATTGAGGAGTCTTAAATGCCAGATTCTTCTGTGCCTTTGCCACTAAGGTGGTTTTGTGCTGAAGGAAATTACTTCAATAAGAAAATAATTTGAGCACGGAATGAGAGTTTCAGACAGAGACCAAGTGTTGCCAGCAGTTTCTCCAGGTGCTGCTGCCAACAGCCCCTGCAGGAAGGAGCACAGCCCCCAGTGCATGTGGGCTTTGGCTTGCTCTGGCACAGAAGCCCCCCGGGGGCACAGGTCTCTGGGGCAGGAGATGGGCACCAGCGCTGCCAGGGCTTGGGGGGTGCCAGGTCTGCTTGGGCGGGGACTCTGCCACAGCTGCTGATGTCAGCGCTGCCCGGGCCCCAGGGATCAGAGCAGCATTCGTGCCCTGGCCCACACATTCCCTGCTCATGTCACACCTGTGGGTTTAGGATGGCCACCAGCCAGGACGTGTCCCAAGGAGGCCATGTCAGCTTCCCTGGAAGGCCCTGTGCTGCGTTGGCAGCCCTGGGGGCTCCTTCTGCTGCCCTGAGCCCACAGAGCAGGGCAGCATTTGCTGATGGTCTGAGCCGTTCCTAAAGACCCTGCTGGGCTGCCTTAGACACCTGGGGCGAGGGATTTCTTCCAACCTGGGCCACTTTGGCTGGGCTGGGGGTGGCCCCAGGGCAGGGGGCAGTGTGTGCAGGGGCCCTTTGTGACATGGTGCAGCACGGTCACTGTGGCATAGATCAGGTGTCCAAGGGCCCTTTGTGACACATGGTGACACAGGAGCTGGTGGTGACAAGACCATGCCACAGTGCTCGGAGCACGCGACAGGACAGGATGGGACAGAGCGGTGCCGTGAGGAGCCCCCGCACAGCACACTCCTTCCTGTCTGACCCGGAGCCTTTCTGAGGCGTTATTCCTGCAGCTGATCTCGAGGCCAGACCACAGGACTTGGTGACCTGTGGCCTTCCTGAGGCTTCTCTCTTGAAGGTGCCTTCCAGGCACCACTGCAGAACTTGCTGACTCAGAGCTTTTCTGAGGCATCTCTCTTGCAAGTAGCCACAAATCCGGTCACTGACATGGAGCAGAGACCCCCGAGAATGCCCAAGCTGGCCCAGGTGGAAGAGGAGGAAGGCGGCCCTGGAACTGCCCCAGCACAGGAGATCGAAGAGGTGGTGCCATTCGAGCCGCCACAGGAGGGTGAGTGGCAGAGCTGGACCACAGGGTTGGTGCCTGCAGCCAGCTTGGTGACATTGCATCCCATCCCATTCCATGCCATCCCACCCCACCCCCTGGGCCATGCCCATGGACAGGATGGAAGAGGGGCAGGGCAGACACCCCGCAGTGGCCGTGCTCCATCCCCTGGGGCATCCCGGGGCTCTCCCTGCCTGGGCAGCGCAGGGCTGGGCTGTGTTCTCCGGCCTCTCCCGCAGCCCCTCAGCTCTGGCTGCGCTCGCTCTTTGCCAGATGCAGCCCTGGAGCGCACACAACAGCAGGAACGCAGCCGTGGCCGCTTCTGCAGAACAGCGCAGGTACCTGCAGCCACCCCCACCTATGCTGGGCCTGCTGTCACTGCGCTTGGAGCATTCTGTACAACATCCCTGGCTTCTTGTCCTTCTCTTACAGCTGGTTTGCAAATTCATCAAGAGAATTCGGGAGGAAGAGACCAGCCCCATGGGTGCTGGGCTCAGAGTATACCCTCCCATCTTCAAAACCAAGACCTGTGCTGCCCTGCTGGATATGCTCGTAGAGGAGGGCTTTTCCAATCCAAAGCAAGTAAGCAGCCTGTGGCCAGGGTTAGATCTTCCCAGGAATTGCTTGGCCTCCCAAGTCATGCCTGCTGGTCACTGTAACTCCTTGAGGCCATGGCAGTGTTCTGGGAAGGACAGCACTTCTCTCGGGATCCTGGGGACATTCCTCTCTCTGGCACCTTTCCAAGTCTCCCCGTGCCTTCTCCAGGTGCCTGCCATGGTCAGGTTCATCCACCAGTGGTTCCTGGCCAATCAGTTTGCTGAGCACAGGCTGAACAGGACCCTGCTGGATCTCACGGAAGCACAGCCCACTGACGTAGTCCTGACGCTGCTGCGTGTGGCCCCGTCCTGTGACAGGTATGGGGCCCACCTGCCCAGAGGGCTCAGGCCTCCCCAGCCCATCACCCTGTACCGCCTGGCCCAGGTGTGTGACCAACAGAGAGTTCCAGGGCCCTCTGGCTGCTGCCTTTCCCAGCCCTGGCACGTCAGCCCCCAAGCCTGCTGCCATGCTCCCTTGCTGCCCCTCAGGGCTCTGTCCCCACAGGGCTGGGCTGCCTGGCTGCTGCTGGCGAGGGCCAGTGGGCAGAGGCAGAGCCGGCCGTCAGCCGGGGCCCCTAGGGATGCCCAGACCCCGGTGCTGTGTCTGAGACCCCCCTGAGACAGAGCTCTTACCCCACAGAGCTGCTTTGACCATGTGGATGAGCATCATGTGCTCGCCCAGGACTGCGGAGCCAGTGCAGCTGATACTCCTGGATGTGCTGGAGAGCTGGCCAGAGCACAGCACATGCACCTCTGATGGGGACACAACGGGTGTCTTTGCCCTGGCTGTGAGTTTCTGCAACTGGCCTTTGCTGGCCCCAAGGCCACCTCTCCAGCAGCTCTCCATCCTCCTTCCCCCACTGCATCTCCCTGCCTCAGGCGCTGGCCTGAAACCTGGCCCAGGGGCAGCTTCAGGCCCACCAGGCCCCGTGCTCCCCCTGCCAAGGTCTCTCCAGGCCTCTCCCTGCCAAGCTCGGGCCCTGCCACATGGACACCTCAGCACTGAGCGCTGTCTCGGGGGGCTTTGTCCTTTGCAGGCAACCGTGGTGATGTGGAAGATCCTCCAGGTGCCCTGTGTCCCACATATGGTGACGGTGTATTTCCCCCGCCTCTTTGTGCATCTGCTCTTCCAAGTGTTCTTCAGCACTCTGGATGTGCCAGAGGAGGTCGATACCTTCTGGAAGGGATGCCAGGAGCGCACGGCCTTGCCACCAGCCCCAACAGGTGCTCCATCCCCTCCTCCTGTCCCTGCCATGTCCCTGGGCAGGAGCCAGTGCTCCCAGTGTGACCTGGGCTTTGCTGTGCACACAGGTTTGCAGTGCAGACCCTGAAGTCTCTGCTCTGCCAAATGCAGCACGAGGATGTGGTGGTGGCAATGGAAGACAAGCGTGGCTGGGACACGCTGCTGTGTGCTGACACCCACCACTATGCCGTGGGTCTGCTGGCCAGGTGAGACCCCCTGCTCCCCACTGCCTCTGACATTTGTGCTCTGTGCCCAGGGAGCTCCACACCAATCCTGTGGTGGTGGGCCAGAGGGTCTTGTCACTGAGGGATGACCAAGCAGACTGGAAAAGGCTGGGAGAGGAGGGTGCCCACAAGGAGCTGCCTCCCAAATAGCCCAGGGCCCCTTGCAGGATGCTGGGGAAAGACCAGACCTCTGTGAGTCAGTCCTGGCACAGGTTTGTCCCCCTGACCCACAGTCTTGGTTCCTTTTTCTCCTGCCAGGGAGATGTGCTGTGTCTCCATCTCCTCACGGTCCCGGATCGCTCGCTACCTGCTCCAGCTGCTCAGCACACAGGAGCCACGCTGGGAGCTGCCTGCCCTGGCGTTCCTTGTGGAGGTGAGCCTGATGGCCAGCGCTGCCTGGCTGAGCTGCCTCCCAGCTCTCTGCCCTCTCGGAGCCGCAGCTGCCTGGGACGGTGCCCGTGCCCTGTGCTGCTGCCTGGGCCCAGCCCTGTGTGGCTCCTGGCTCCTGCCGGCCCGGTCCCTGTCACTGCCCTGTGCCTTTCAGCTCCTCGAGTGCCTGGACTTGAGTGAACGTGGTGTTAACAGAGTCCTGCAAATCTTGTCAAGGCAGCTGCGGAGTGATAGCAGGGAGAAGCGTCGCCTGGCACTCAGGGCCCTTCTTGAGCTCATTGAGGAGCCCTCAATGGTGAGAAGGGGGCAGTGGCTGAGGCTGAGCTGGGGAATGCAGTCGCTTGGGCTTGGCTGGGCTTTGGGTGCTGGAGCAGCTGCTCCCAGCTCTTCTGCCTCCCAGTTCAGCTGCCCAAGTGGTTCGGGACAGGCCTTTGGCCTCTGAGTCCTGCAGCAGCAGGATGGCATTTCTCAAACTTGTATTCTGCACAGACTGAAAAAATGTGGAGCCTGACTGAAAGTCTTGTGGAGCCTCTGTGGGATGCAGACGAAGAGATAGTTAGCATGACAGTCATGCTACTCAGCTTTATCATCTTGGACAGTGACATGCTGATGCCCAGCCCCATCACACTGCAGCTGCTTGAGGCGCTCCTGCCACTCTTTGACCACGTAAGGCTCACTGCCCCCAGCCACGGCCACTGGCTGCTGCCTGGACACTTTGTGCCCTGTGGATTTGCAGGCCTGTGCAAGCTGAGCCCCGTGCAGCCAATGCTGAGGTCTTTTTCTCTTCCTTTCATACAGGACAATAACCAGGTGCAGCTGCTCTCCATACTGCTCTTCCAAACACTGGTGACTCTTCCACAGGAAAAGGAAAAAAAAGGCCCTGAAGAAACCCCTGTGCCAGAGCCTGCTGCCACTCTTCTTCCACTGCCATGATGAGAATCAGCGTGTGGCACAGGTGAGGGCTCGTGGGCTGCTGCTGTCCCCTGGCAGGGGGCTCGGCTGCCTCCTGCCCTGGTGCCTGCTGGACTGCAGCCTCCTCCAGGCCTTGGCACAGGGACGTGGGTCCTGTGCCCTGGGCTGTGGGGCCATCTCCATGTCTCTGCTGCTCTCCAGGCTTCTCTGAAAACGCTGCTTTGTGTGGCCAAGTTCCTGAAGAGGAGGGATCTTGAAAAACTGGTGAAGAGCCAGAAGCTGTGGAAGTTCAGCGACTGCCTGGTAAGGATGGCCTGCAAGCCCCAGCCTCAGCCTGGAGAAGGCCCCTGAGGGCGGTGCTCAGTGTGCGGGTCGGGCAGCTGCGCCCCTGCCCGCTGCTGCAGCCAGAGGCCACGCGGGCTCTCCTCCAGGCTCCCGTGGGCCCGAGTCGGGTGCCCATGGATCCCCGGCCCAGTGGGGCTGCGGGCCGGCACCGCGGCTCCCCGGGCAGCAGCCGGCCCTCTGCCCCTGCCCTCGGGAGCCCTTGGCCAGCGGCTGCTGGCCGCGCCTCAGGGCTGTGCGGCCAGGGGAGGCCGGGGCTGGGCGCAGGCAGCGCCCGGCCCAGGGGCTGAGCCCGCGCCAACCCTTCCCTCCTGCCGCTCTCTGCAGCTGGCAGAGGACAGGAGCCGAGCAGCCGAGCACCTGCACCGGGCCCTGCGCTACCTGGAGAGCCCACAGGAGCCCCTGCGAGAGGCGGCCATCAGGTTCATGGGTGAGCAACGAGCCCGGGCTGCCCTTCCCCTCCCCGGCCCGCCGCAGCTCGGCCCCGGCCCCGCCTGCTGCCCCGGCAGCGCCAGCCGGGCCCGGCGCCGTGGAGCCCCGCCTGGCCTGGGCATTGCTGCTGTCGCTCTCCGGCAGCCGTGCCCTGGGGCGGCAGCGTGCGGCAAGGGCCGGGCTGAGCCCTGCCGGGCCAGCAGCCCGTGTGGCCACAGCGCCGGCAGCGCCGCTGGCAGGGAGCTGTGCCGCTGGGGCCGTGACAGGCTCTGTGTTCACAGGCATGGCCGGGCGGCACCTGAGGGGGCAGCAGCAAGAGCTGCAGCTCATCTGCACTGGTGAGTGAGGGCAGCGGGCTGACAGCGGGGCTGCTGGGGAGCTGTAAGCCCTGCCCCGGCTGCGGAGGGCTCTGCTCCCTGTGCGGACGAGGGGCGGCGTGGGCAGAGCACACAGAGATATCAGGGCCACGTGGGGGATTCGTGGCCAGCAGCTTTGGACTGGTCCTATTGGTCCCTGCTCCCTCCTGGCCATGCCAAGAACCGGCTGGGGTGGCCCTTGTAGGAGGTTCTCCCCGGGTCCCCTCAGATCCGGGATCTGACCGTGGCTCTGTTCCTCTCTCTTGCAGCCCTTGAACACCTGACAGAGGACACCAGCAGTGCCGTGTCGGACGCCGCACTTGAAACATTGTATGTCCTCCAGGCACTACAGAGTGAGTGAGCGATATTCCGTCTTCCAGAGGGTGCAAGATCAGCTCCGCAGGGCATGGAGGATTCGGCCTCGTCTGTCGGGGCTCGGCTGGCTGAGCTGCTGGAGCTCTGCAGAGAGCTGATCCCCGAGGCTCTGTCTGCTGAGGCCACCTGAGCCAGCAGGAATTTTCTATTTTTTAAGATTGTTTTCTTTTTGTTTTTTCTTTAGTATATGAATATAGAGTGTGTTATAATACACAGACTCCCAGGAGCTTTCTTTTGCTACCCAGGGTCTGCAGGGCATGGGGAAAGGGGGGAAAAGGCGGAGGGGGGTGCTCATGCTCAGCCAGCTGCCCAGGCGTGCAGTGGGCAAGGGAAAATGGCCAGAAGCCCCTTGGCCTCTGGTGGTTCTGCTGAAGCCTTTGTGCTGCCCACAGAGCGGCTGGGCAGGGGCCGGAGCTGCGGGGATCCCTGCCAGAGCGGTGCCTGGAGATGGCCACAAGCCCTGTGCCAGGCAGGAAGCGCCATCCGTGTCCTCCTGCCCGTGTGCTGCTGGCTGCGTTGCTGAGGGCTCCCAGGTGCCTCTGGCTGGGGCTGCTCTGGAGCTGCTGTGGGGCTGCGGCGCTGCTGCCGGGCAGCTTGGCCGGGCTGGGGCAGAGCCTGAGGGGCTGGGGCGCTGGCAAGCCCTGAGCAATTGGCTGGCAGAGGCCACAAGCAGCCCCCCGGCAGCCGCCTTGATCCTGCCAGAGTTGACTTGCAAGAGGGACCCTGGGCACTGTGGAACCAACAGCATCGGTGCTGTTGGAAACCCAAATGCAGGGAAATCTCAGACCTTTGGTCTTGTCAGCAAAGCTTAGAATTAAACACAGGATTTGATCTGAGACCTTGGAAAGGGCTTCCAAACTTAGGTGCTAGAAGTGAGAATGAGGATTTCTAGTTTCTAGCAGAGACACAGGGAGTAAAGTTGAAGTGGAGGAAAGTTTGGAGTTTTAGAGTTCAAGATCTAGAAAAACTAAAAGTAGTTACAATGGTAAACAAGAAGTTTAGGATGCAGTGCTGTAGGTTTGTATGTCATACATAACATGATTGGCTAAGGAAGCTTACACTGTAGCATGAGTCCATAAGAGGAAATATTGAAGGATTGGCTCCAAAACACAAATATCCTTGTTGGCAGTGTCTTCTTGGCCAAGAAATCCTTCAAAGCTCTTGTAACTACAAGTCTTGCGGCCTTGTGAGCCATGCGGTGGAGATGTGAGCCAAACTCACTCTTCCTGTCTATGTAGAAGAGAAGAAAACGCAATGGCATCATGTAAAAAACTCAGAGGTTCACTCTCTAGCACGTTCCAAACTCCTTCAACTCCCCCAAAGTGGGATTTAGCTACAAATAGATGACAAGGACTCTTAGTGCTGGCTCTTTAACTCCAGAGCAGCTGCTTTAGGATCTTTCACATAACCCTGTGTAGTTTTGTGCCAGCAATGTATCATTTGAAGAAACTTTCCAAACTGACTTGCATGGAGGCTTGTTTGAAGGGTATTTGAGGAGAAAGGCTCCCAGCAGAGGTCTGGGCTTTGGCCTAGCTGTGTCCCCTGCTGATTGTGAGGTGTGCCATCAGCTGCAGGGCTTTCTGGGCTAAAAATATCATCAAGTCACTTGGACTTGCTCTTTTTGGCCTCTAAAAGCTGGACCAAATTTTGGGGCAAATTTGGAGACCTCATCTATGGGTAGATGGAGCACCTAGGGTTTTCCCAATTGCTGGGAATGGTTCTCCAGGTCCCTGGAGTATCCGTGGTAAGTTCCAGCTCTACACATGCCTTGGCAATCAGAAGCAAAGGAACCCAGACCTTTTTGTGCTGCCTGTGTCACTGCACCAGGGTCATGGGATGGGAACACGCAGCCCTTGTGCTGGGGCTGAGCTGCTCTGCCCAGCACTGGTGGCCGCCATCCGAGCTGGTTTTGCTTGTCCTGGTTCCCTGACAGCTGGGGCCCTGGGCAGAGCCCTGAGAGCCTGGTCTCCCCCCAGGGAAGGAGAAGGAGCCCCTGGAGAAGCTGGACCGGGTGGGGATGCTGCTGCTGCTGCTGCTGCTGGAGACAGCGAGGATGACATCAAGGATGACAAGCTCTTCCTCAGCCTGGCCACAGGAGGCTGAAGGTGATGGACTTTGATTCTGGCACCTTCTTCAAAGCCAAACTCTACAGGGAATTTGCAGATGAGTTCCCAGCTGGGGAAATTCTGCCAGATTTGGGCATGGCCCAGCCTGGCTGAGAACCAAAGGTTCCCCCTTTGCTGGGGCAGATGCAGCTCATTCTTCAGTCACTGCCCAGCTGCTTTTTGGCAGGGCTGGGGGATGGGCTGGGGTGGGTACCCACCGTGCCCCGGGCTGGGGCTGGGGCAGCCAGCCCGACACAAACAAACCCCGTGGTGGGAGCAGAGCTGGGACTCCAGAACCTGTGCACAGCTGCTTTGCTGTGCAGGCAAGGAAGGGCTTGGGCTGCTCCACTTCCCTTGTTTGCTTTGGGATCACGGTGATTTTGGGAGGCAGTGCAGGGGGGAAGAGAGAAAGTGTGGGCTTCCCTCAGCCATGGCTGGGTTTTTCCCTAGCATGTAGGGGTTGGGCCTTCCTTAAGGCTCTGACAGAGATCAGAGTTTTTCCCGTTTTTCTTGTTTTCCCTTTTTGCATCTAATCTCTTTTCAAGAATGTGTTGTTTGTTTTTCCAGAGGAAGCATTCGAGGTGGTCCAGTGTGGATGGGGAAGTGCTTGGGAGCAGCTGTGGCGTGGATGGGCCGTGCCCTTGGAGTAGGCTGAGGACATGGTTTGGGAGCAGCTTTTCTTCCAGCTGTGGCTGGTTGCAGGTGGGTCCCTGTGTGCTTGGCAGGGTGGGATCAGAGCTTTTGGGAGATGGCAGCGAGCACAGGAGCATCCCGCTCTGGGCAGCTGCTGAGGGCTGGATGTGCCGTGGCTGGCTGCAGGCTGGGCACATGTGCTGCCCTCCTGCTCTGCTGCCAAAGGCAGCAGGGATGGGCAGCTCTGGGCACAGCTCTGGGCACAGCCAGCATGGCCTGGGCACCGCAGGCCTTGGCACAAGGGGACAGGAGCCCTCAGCTGACGGGCACTTTCTGCTTTCTCTCCTTGCAGCCGGGCTCTGCGCGTGCTGAGGCTGCTCTGGGCTCTGCCAGGGCTCTGCTGGGCTCAGCCCTGGGCCCAGCTGGGCTGGCTCTGCCCTCACATTGCTCTGACAGCTTTGCATCTGACGAGCCCGTTGTGAGCACAGCGCCTGAGCTTTCTGCTTTGGCAGGTGAGTGAGACTCTGCTGCAGGCCCAGAGATTGCAGCTGGGGACACACATCCAATTGGCAAGGACCCAAACTCTCCACAGTCCCAGCTGAATGCCTGGATCTGCACAGGGTGTTTTGTCTGTGCCATTCTTCCTTCTTGATTGGCTGGAATTGTGCAATTGCACTTTGTTCCTCCTCTAGAAGTGCCTGAGTGGGCCAAAGCTGGCGAGTGGGCCGTGTTCCTGAGGCAGTGCAGGCTGGAGCTGGTGGATGGAGAATTGCCCTTCTGCCCTGCCAAACCAGAGCAAAAAGCCCTAAGTGGGACTTTGTGTCTCTAAGAAATCCCTGACAGTTTCAAAGGGAATGTGCAGCTCATTCCCAGGCTGAGAAGGAAGGGCATCTTCTAAAGGATTTGGGCTTTGACAGAGTTTCCATTCCCAGTCCTGCTTGGAGCTGGAAGGGCACAAAGCAATTTCCTCTTGCTTTGAGCACAATTTCAAATACCAATGTTGGAAACAAAGCCCAAAATCTTTTAAAATGCTGCTGAGGTCAGTAAGATGGATCCATGCCATCAGCACATTTACAATGTGAATAACTGAGTTCTCTTTTTTAAAAGATCATTTACCTCTTAATGCAAAGAATGTAACTTTGCATTTATGGTTTGTTTTTTTCACTAACATTATGTTATGTTTTTTCACTAACACTTGGATTTTATTCTTATCTTTTACAATTTACCTATTTTATTTTCTTTTTCCTTTTTTTCCTTTAAATAGAAAACATGTCCTACAAAAGGAATGTCCTTTGCTTCTGGTTCCTGTGTGGAGCAGCTCCCTTCCTGCTGGCTGAGCTGCTCAGGCAGAGCCCGGCAGCTCCTGGCCCTGCAGGGCTGAGGCTTTTCCCCGTTGCTGGGCACAGACTGATGGAGCAGCACTGCTGAACTCGGGCACACACAGAGGGACCAGCAGCAGCTGCCTTTGGCCACCTGAGGCTCCAAGGCCCAACCTCTGAGCAGCCAGGGCTGGAAGAGACTGGCAGGATCTGATCCCTGACTCTGGGCCAGGCCTGCACAAATGACCCCACAGCAGCAGCAGCAGCAGCAGCAGCAGCACATGGAGCTGACTTTGAGCACAGCCCCTGCCCCTCTTCCCTGCCATGTGCAGCGGTGTCACAGCAGCCTGAGGCACCTGGGAGCCCCCAGTGCCAGCAGGGACTTGAGATGGCAGCCCTGGGCTCCTGGAGGCTGTGCAAGGAACGGAGCTGGGCACCCTGTCCATGGGGAGCTTCCAGATGGAAAAGGCTGCTGTGCCCAGGCAGCTCCAAGGGCACAGAAAGGAGGGTCTGGAGCACTGGATCTGTGCCAGTGCCACAGTCCTGGGCAGCAGCCAGCGAGCCCTGGGGGAACAGAGGGCACAGCACGAGGGACAGAACCAGGCAAGGGCAGAGACTGGAGAGAGCCAGAGCCAGGAGCAGGAACAGCTGCTCCATTGCACTCTTGGAGAAAGCTCTTGGCTGGTTCAAAGTGCTGAAAGGTGTGAAGGGCAGAGAGGAGGCCACAGCAAACAATGCTCCTGTTTGCACAGCCTCCCCTGTCCGTGTCCCAGAAGGAATTGGATGGACTGTGTTCTTCTCTCCGAGTCGTCTCGTTCAGCATGAGCAGCTCAGCACCAGGAGCTGAAGGAGCTGAAGCCTCAGGCCACAGGAGCTGGGCAAGAGGAGACTTTCTGAGCAAAGTAATGCTGCTAACATGGACCTAGCTGAATTCAGCAGATGGAATAATGGAATTATAGAATCCTTTCTGTTGGAAAAGCCCTCTGAGCTCACCCAGTGCAGCCGGTCACCCAGCAGTGCCAAGCCCAGCACTAAACCACGTCCCTGAAGTGCCAAGGCCTGGACACCAGCCCTGAGTGAGGCCTGGACAGCAGGCCCTGAGCCCAAGGTGGCCTCTGGATGAACCTTCCAAGCAAAGGTTATCTTTGTATCTGCTCCCTAATGAAATAGGCATGGTCATTAGCACTGTGATAGATGTATGCACTCCTTAGTGAAACATGTATTGACCTTTGTGTATTTAGAAGCCAGACAAGGCCATGAAATCTGACATCTGGCCTTGTTTGGGGCTGAAGGATCAAAGTCAGCTCCCTTGGTTCCTCCTGGGGCCCTGGCCAGGCTTTGGGAGGGCCCCAAGAGGAGGATGAAACCAGATGTTGCCACACTAGCAGTGCTGTCAGTTTGTTCATTCAGCACTGTCAGAGCTGGGCCCTCTCCCAGCGGGGTTGGAGCCTCACCTGGGGCTGGAGGCACCTGCAGGAATTCCCAGTGCCCAGGAGTGGCTCTGCAGCCCTTGGCTGTGACAGCTTCCCCAGCTGCTGTGTGGATCTGGGGATGGTAAAGGCTGAGGGTAAATGCTGCTGGATCTTTCTTAATCACTGCAGGCAATCTTTGGTGGGGATGGTTGGGTGCATTGCTGAGCTGCTCCTTTTGGGATTCTTTGCTGCTTTGAACTGCAGGAAATGACACTGATTCCTTCAGTTGGAGTCTGTGTCTTTGGTGCTGACTTTGCCCACTGGTCAAACAAAACTGGCACAGTCTGGCCAGATCCCAACCAAATGTCACTTGTTCAATGTAAATGTGAGGAATCAGTCCCATCAGAAATTCCCAGATGGGAAGCCCTTCCCTGGAGTTCCCTGGCTCTGGAGAGGGCTGAGGTGGGAGCCCCGTGGGAGCAGTGGGGCAGTTGGTTAAAAGAAGCTGCACCCCTGGATGTCTTCAAATGCATCCAAAAATTGCACATGGAAAAGGAGTAGAACTTGTGGGTTTGGGCAGACAAAGATGAATTTGTTAAGAGTCCATTGGAAACAGCACCTTCAGAAGGAACGATGATTGTTGGAATGCTCCCACATGGAGCAACAGAAGAAGGTTTTAATCTTGAGCTCAGATGCATTTGTACAAGTGAAAATCAATATAATAAATAACAATATATGTATTTATAGAATAATAAGACCTTTATATATATGGTTTTATATATATTTATATATGTATATGTCTGTATCTCTCTGTCTCTATGTATATCATTATGTATATCTATATATAAAATAATAATGATGTGAAATAGTGCTGACAATACTAATTTGGTCGTTTTGGTTGCTCAGGAATGTAACACTAGGGGTTTTTCATGTACCAGACTATGCACAAGCTGCAGGATTGTTGAAAGTGTGAAGGAGTTGTGAAAAGAGCAGTTGAAAAAATGAGGAGATGGGAACCTTTGCCCATGGAGAACCCATCTCCCAGATGTGCTCCATGCCCTTAACAATGGCCCACGGGGGAAATGGAAACCCCCTGGCTGTGCACAGCTGCCCCCAGTTTGCAAATCCAACCATGGGCAGTGAGACTTGGACTGCCTGGGAAATTGTTCTGGCTGGGATGGCCCCTGGCAGGGCCAGCCCAGAGGCTGCAGGGCTGGGCCTTCATGCATTGGAATTAATTGGGATAAATTCAAAGCAAATGAGAGCTATCAATACTGAAACAGGAATTCAGATTCCTCCAGGACACTTTGCTTTGGTAGCTGCTCCCTTGGAGCTTGGCTGTTGCAGACACCTTTTGTGAAAAATCCTTCCTTTAGGATTTTTCCCTTCTGAGAAACCGAGAGGCCTCAGAGACAAGATGTAAACAATTGTTATCTGCTGCTGTGGAATGCAACAGGTGCATCTGTGATTGGCTTTCTATGGGTGTTTGGATTTCTTAACCAGTCATGACAGAGCTGGCTCTCGCTCTCTGTCGGAGCCAGCTCCTTTGTTATCATTCTTGCTATTCTATTCTTAGCTAGCCTTCTGAGAACTTCTTCCTTCTATCTCTTTCTAGTATAGTCCTAATGTAATATATATATAATATAATAAATCAAGTCTTCTAATTATGGAGTCAAGATTCTCGTCTCCTCTTCATCCTCAAAACCCTGCGTCCCAAAGGGACAATAACTGGTGACCCCGACTGAAGAATGAACAATTGGACCTTCGACTGAGGAGGACATTTCTCACTTGGTGAGACCCCCAGAGGAGCATTTGCTACATTTGGGTAAATCCCGGGTATGTGGCATTGATGGTTGCTTCACGAGCGACCACAGACGTGGATTCTAGCCAGGAGCTGAAGAACTGAAGATCCTGATCTGGACAGAGTTCACAGCAAGGCTGACCACAAAGAGAACCTTCTGAAAAGCCTCCAGGATGATGTCTGGAAAGCCTACCAGGACCATGCAGATGGCCAGAGAGTGTTGGACACTGTGTAAAGGTACTGTGGGTTTTTCCCCTCCTGAAAATGTGGCCCGTCGTAATTTGTGGCTGCTTATGTGGAGGACTTCTCCCTTGGGGGATGAGGTTCATTTCTCCCCTTCAGAGGAGAAACTTATTGCCCTCTGGCAAAAATGGGGTCAAGAGGATGAAATTCTCCTGATGGAGACAGATTTCTATGAGTTTTTCCAATGGGCAAAGCTCTTTGGATTTTTTACTAATGTGCTCTATGCTCTCGACCTGTTCGTATGGGAGTGCATGGACTCTATTTTCCAGTTCTGTTTTGAGCGTGGGTTCGGATGCCCTAAGGTTTATCCAGCTTTCAGGCTGCTTTTTCAGGTCTTGAAACGGAGAGCAGCTGTTTTTCCCTGGATTGCTCACTGCAGGGGGAATGCTCCGTTCCCCCCGGTTCCCTCCGGGAGACCACCCTTTGGAGGGGGACGATTTCCTGCTTCTCAGCCCCCCAAACCGCAGTGGGGGGGGCGAAGTTTCGTCCCGAGCCGAAAAAGTTTTTTTTCTGCGTCTTCGGAGCATGCTCAGATGCCGCTTTTTCCTCCCCCCGTTCCTCTCCGGGGGATGGGGAGCCGCCTCCGGCAGCCCTGCCGGCACCGCTCCGGCCGGTCTCCTGGGCCCTGCCCCGCTCAGAGAGCGGGGCGGCACCGGTCCCTGAGACCCCGCCTGCCGGGCCAGCGGGGCCGCCTCCCGGACCCGCCCCGCCGCTGCCTGCCCGGGACGTCCCGCCCGCGGCTCCCCCGGCTTCTGCGCCCGCACCGCCGCCTTCCACGCTGACTCCGCTGCTTCCTGCGACTGTTCCGATGTCGCTAGGCAACAACCATCCATCGCCGCCTCCTCCCTCGCCCGTGCCGATTCCCCCGGTTTCTGCGCCTGCATCTCTGCAGCCGACCACAGAGCCAGGGGCGGACGACGCTGGCGACTCCGCCATTCCACCGCCTCCTGCCGAGCCCACCCTGGTTCAGGGCGCTGCTGACACCGACGCCGAGCCGGCCCCGGCAGCGGCAGCATCACCATCACCCCCTGCTTCCAGCGAGACTTCCCCCCCGAGTTCTTCGGGCTGTCCCGGGGCTGCCCCTGCGGGCGGAGCTGGGACAGGGGAAGAGGGCATCAGCCTCTCCTTTTGTGGGGGGGGCATGGCCCGCCAGCTGGCTGTGGGAGCAGCCCGGCTGCCTGTTTTTAAGATCGGAGTTCTTGCGGGCTTGGGGGCTGTTCGATCAGGGGTTTCCCCTTGGGAGGTGCGCGTCTCTCTGCTGCCCCTCGCACGCCCCGGTGGCGGGGGGCAGGTGGGTCCCGAAAGTTCTGCCTTTGGTCCTCAGCCCGGAGGGGTTGGGGGTGATACCGGGAGGCAGATGGGAGCACCACCGTTTGCATTGCAGAGGGCACAGCCAAAAGCGATCATCACTTATCTGCTGTGGGGGACAAACATCCCTAGATTGGAGAAGGGAATTCCTGGCACAGCTTCTGCTTCCCCACTGCTGGCAAGCCTCAGTGATTCTGGGGACAGGAAACGTTTGGCCACCCGTTCTGCCATTCCCTTGGCAGTGTGGTGCCAGGCTGTGGGAATGCAGAGCCCGCCTGGCGGGCTGGGCCTGGGCTGTTTGGTTTGGCTGCTTGGGCCAGGGCCACCGCCCAGCCTCCTGCTGGATTTGGGGGTTCTGCTTCCCCCTTCTGGTCCTGGGCCACCGTTTTGTGGGCCGGGTCTGGGGTTCCTGATCCTTCCACATGGGCCAGGGCCCCCCAGGGCCTCTCTCTTTGGCCCCTTTTGCTTTGCTGCTGCTCTTGCTGACTAAACGAACAAACAAACAAAATTTAAATTAAATTTAAAAAAATAAATAAAAAAGGGTGAAAGAGCTGGCAGCAAGGCATTCAAGAAATCTTCTCAAAATTATTTGAATCTTTTTGATAACTATTGATAGATTTTCCTTCAGCAGTTCGTTGTTTCAGGAGTCTGCAAGCCTGTCTCAGGAACAAAAGGGACTTCCAGAGATGGCAAAGAAGAACATCTTCAGTCCATGGACTTTCCTGAAACTCAGCTGCTTGGACTTGAATTTCTGTGCATTGCTTTTTGCATTTTCTTATATTATAGGATTGTTGTAGTGATTTGATAGAATCTTATGTTATACAGGTGAAGAGATTCCCTGTTCATTCCACACCAGCACTTGATTGAGATTTGGATTGGCAAAATATAGCCTCTCAGGTGTTTGTGCTTTCCTCTGCACAGGCCCAGCAGAGAAAATTACAAACACTTTTCTTTTTAATTTAATTAATTAAAAGGGTGAGATGTTGCAGACACCTTTTGTGAAAAATCCTTCCTTTAGGATTTTTCCCTTCTGAGAAACCGAGAGGCCTCAGAGACAAGATGTAAACAATTGTTATCTGCTGCTGTGGAATGCAACAGGTGCATCTGTGATTGGCTTTCTATGGGTGTTTGGATTTCTTAACCAGTCATGACAGAGCTGGCTCTCGCTCTCTGTCGGAGCCAGCTCCTTTGTTATCATTCTTGCTATTCTATTCTTAGCTAGCCTTCTGAGAACTTCTTCCTTCTATCTCTTTCTAGTATAGTCCTAATGTAATATATATATAATATAATAAATCAAGTCTTCTAATTATGGAGTCAAGATTCTCGTCTCCTCTTCATCCTCAAAACCCTGCGTCCCAAAAGGGACAATACTTGGCCTTGCAAAGTGTTCCTGTCATGGCAGGAGGAAGTGATGCAGAATATCAAGGAGAAATTACAGTAATTCTGTTAAACAATAGTGACCAGGATTGGATTAGTCAACCCTGTGACAGGGTAGCACAATTATTGATATTGCAATTTTAAGAAGGATTGTGAAAAAAGGAGTTCCACCTCCAGTCACCACCGTTTGTGGAGATGAAGGGTTTGGATCCAGCAGTCCTAATACTGGAGCCCGAGTGTGGGTCCGGAGGCCAAATGGCCCTCCCGAGGCAGCTGAAGGAACAGCTCCTAGGAAAGACAACTCTGAGTCCTGAACCCTGGGCAGGAACAATGGGAATGTGTCCCTGCAGCCAAGGATTGTGTGTGAGAGCAAGGAGATCTGACAGGAGATTGTTTTACACATCCTGCCAGACCAAATCTCCCTGTTTGTCCCAGGGGCCCCTTTGGAAAGTGCTCTGACCCACGGGGCTCCATGTGAAGGCTGCTGTGACACTGAGGGACTTGCACAGGAATTCCATCCAGGAGCCTGGGTGCCCCTCAGGGACTGGGACCGGGCCCCTTCCAGCCAGAGGGGAAAGGGCCCCCCCAAGCCTTGTTAGCCACAGACAGCATGGTAAAGCTGAACAACAAAGGGCCTCGGGGCATTATTCTGGAATTAAAAAGGTGCCAGTTCCATGGACAACAGAATTCTTGTTCCTAACTCCAATGAGACTGAGAACAAAGAATGAAGAACGGTGTCACTGAAGTTCTACTGGTGTCTGTAAGTTGTACCTTGACAGTCAGCCAGAATCTTTGTCTGCCACAAACACCTCTAGTGTTTCACCAAGGGGTTGGTCATCCAAATGTAATGATGAGTTATGATGGATTGCTGAGCTTCTTTTGTAATTTTTTGCTAATGATGATGTGCCTTATTGAGCTTATCCTTTTGTAATGGTTTGCTAATGAGGAGGTGCTTTGATGAACTTATCCTTTTGTAACTGTTTGCTAATGATGATGTGCTTTGTTGAGCTTATCCTTTTGTAATTCTTTGCAGCTGTGCATGATATAAATGACACAATCCCTACAGTTGGTGTCT
>JALJVW010001402.1:0-23569 GCA_024865655.1 Emberiza elegans
GTGGAGGCCTGCCGGTATTTCTGGTCCCTCAGTGTTTTTGAAGTTTTAATACCTTTGTGGTCCCTAGGGTTATTTCCTTACCCGGAAATAGCTCTGGTGTTGTCCCTAATAAGTAGCTCTTGTAGGCGGGGGGCACTAACCAGAATAGTCATTGGGCTGGTCTTATGTGTGATGATTTGTCGGAGGTTTATAAAAATGCTGGACTTTGTTTCAGGAATGTATGGATTGTTGTCATGGCTGTGTACTCGGTTTGTTTGGGGAGAAGAAGGGGAAGGGGCTTTTCAGCTTTCGTTTTCCTTCTTCTCCTCTGAATTGTTGAAAACTCTATTAGGAAATATTGAATTTCCCCTGAGTTTAAAATAAACCATCTTTCTGGCATTTAATTTATTAAGCCTTTTCTATACTGTCTGGAGTGTATATAAAATGAAAGCTGAGATTTCTAGAGTGGTTAGAGAGACTCCTGATTCAGGAGTAAAACAAAGCAGGAAAAATCTTGACTGGAGTGGGAAATGGGAGGATATGGGCCAGACTTTAAAGGAATTTTCTGATCCTATAGACTGGGACTTCCCATCTGATCAAATTCAGAACCCAGT
Source organism: Emberiza elegans (assembly GCA_024865655.1). Lineage (NCBI taxonomy): Eukaryota > Metazoa > Chordata > Aves > Passeriformes > Fringillidae > Emberiza > Emberiza elegans. The sequence continues at coordinate 594 of JALJVW010001402.1, forward strand.
CAAGGTGGCAAAGTATTTGAGGGAGAAGTGCCATGGTAATACTAAGGAGGAAAGGATTACTGCAGTGAGCTGGGCCTTGGCATTTGTTTACCGTACTCTGCTACATACTGTGGAGCAGCAGATAGCAGAAAGGGAACAGGGAGATAAGTTAGTTACTATCCCAGTGACCCAGGCTGCAGCTAACACCCCAGGCTCCAGGCTAGCAGCTGAATCAGACAATAGGCCTCAAGCCATGGCTGTTGCAGCTAATACAAGAGGTGGAAAGTGTAAAGACAAGACGGATCGAAAGGTGGAGGATGATGATGATGATGCAGGAGAAGGACCCTCACCAAAATCAGAGGCCACATCAAGGGGCACAGATTCTGGAGCCAATATTGAATCCTTTTCTCTGAAGGACCTCAGAGGCCTAAGAAAGGATTACAGATGACAACCTGATGAATCTATAATTAGTTGGTTAGTCCGCCTTTGGGATGCTGCAGGGGAGGTTATGATTTTGGATGGTACTGAAGCGAGGCATTTGGGATCCCTGTCACATGATCCTGTCATCGATCAAGGTATGATGAGCAGGGCTAGACCTCACAGTCTCTGGGAACGGGTCCTGGATGGTGTAGCACAAAGATACTTATGTGCAGATGATCTCTATATACAGCAGACATGGTGGAAGACCATAGAACAGGGGATCCAACGTCTGAGAGAGATGGTGGTGGCAGAGCTCATTTTCTCAGATGATATAACAACTAGGAATCCGGACCTGGTACCATGCACACCTGTAATGTGGAGGAAGCTTGTGCGACTTGGGCCACCTGAATATGCTTCTGCCCTAGCAATAATGAAGCGGGATGATCCATATGAGACTGTGCTCAATATGGCGAAGAAGCTTCGAGCGTATGCAGATGCTGTGCATGGTCCAACTCATGCCAGAATTGCAGCAGTGGAAACCCGACTGCAGAAACTAGAGGACAAAATAGAGGAGAATCATAAGAAACTGCGGGAAGAGATTAAGGAGGACTTTATTCAAATCTCGGCTGTACAAATTAGAGGCCCTGGTATCCAACGCTGGCGCTCCTTTGATGGGGAGAGAAGGTACACCCCACGGGCTGAGTATGGGACTTTCTGCGTGAGTCTGGAGAAGACATGAGGAGATGGGATAGAAAACCCACCGCTGCTTTGGCACAACGGGTGCGTGCTTTGAAGGAAAGAGGAAGTATCACCAAAAAGAGAGCAGCTCCAGTTGCTCGTAGCCGAGATGTTAAGTATGATGATGACGATGACATGTCTGATCCCCTTGAAGGAACTTCTAAGGCATACGCCCAAGGAAAGAAGGACAATCTGGCTTAGAGGGGCCCTGCCTCTAGCCAGGGAGAGGCACAGGAAAACCGGGTCTTTTGGAAGGTGTGGATCAGATGGCCTGGCACATCAGAGCCACAAGACTATGAAGCATTGGTTGACACTGGATCACAGTGTACCTTAATGCCATCGGAACACGTGGGGACAGAACCTGTCTCCATTGCTGGAGTGACAGGGGGATCACAACAGTTGACTTTGTTGGAAGCTGAGGTGAGCTTGACTGGGAAGGAGTGGCAGGAACATCCGATTGTGACTGGTCCAGAGGCTCCGTGTATTTTGGGCATAGACTTCCTCCGAAATGGCTATTACAAAGATCCTAAAGGGACTCAGGTGGGCTTTTGGAATAGCTGCAGTGGAAATAGAGGGTATTAAACAATTGAATACCTTGTCTGGACTATCAGAGAATCCATCTGCAGTAGGACTCTTGAAGGTAGAGGAGCAACGAAGTGCCAATTGCCACCTCAACAGTGCACCGCAGCAGTACGGACGAATCGAGATGCCGTGATCCCCATCCACAAGATGATCCGAGAGCTGGAGAGCCAAGGGGTGGTCAGTAAAACCCACTCACCCTTTAACAGCCCTATCTGGCCTGTGCGAAAATCTGACGGTGAATGGAGATTGACTGTGGATTATCGTGCCTTGAATGAAGTGACTCCACCACTGAGTGCGGCTGTACCAGACATACTGGAGCTGCAGTACGAGCTGGAGTCCAAGGCAGCAAAGTGGTACGCGACCATCGATATTGCTAACGCATTTTTCTCCATTCCTCTGGCAGTAGAATGCAGGCCTCAGTTTGCTTTCACATGGAGGGGAGTGCAGTATACCTGGAACCGATTGCCCCAGGGGTGGAAACACAGTCCTACCATCTGTCATGGACTGATCCAGGCTGCACTAGAAGAGGGTGAGGCTCCAGAACATTTACAATATATTGATGATATCATTGTTTGGGGGAACACGGCAATAGAAGTGTTCAAGAAAGGAGAGAAGATCATTCATATTCTCCTGAAAGCCGGATTTGCCATTAAGAAGAGCAAAGTCAAGGGACCTGCCCGAGAAATCCAGTTCTTGGGGTGAAGTGGCAAGACGGGACGGCGTCAGATTCCTGCAGATGTTATTAACAAAATCACTGCTATGTCCCCACCAACTGATAAGAAGGAAACCCAAGCTTTCTTAGGTGCTATAGGTTTCTGGAGGATGCACATCCCTGAGTATAGTCAGATTGTGAGACCCCTTTATCTGGTTACCCGCAAGAAGAACGACTTCCATTGGGGCCCTGAGCAGCAGCAAGCTTTTGTCCAGATCAAGCAGGAGATCGCTCATGCTGTAGCCCTTGGTCCGGTCAGGACAGGACCAGATGTGAAGAACGTGCTCTACTCTGCAGCCGGGAGCCATGGTCTGTCCTGGAGCCTTTGGCAAAAGTTGCCTGGTGAGACCCGAGGCCGACCATTGGGATTTTGGAGTCGGAGCTACAGGGGGTCTGAAGATAACTATACTCCAACAGAAAAGGAAATCTTGGCCGCCTATGAAGGAGTCCAAGCTGCTTCGGAGGTGATTGGTACAGAGGCTCAACTCCTTCTGGCACCCCGACTACCGGTGCTGGGATGGATGTTCAGAGGAAAGGTTCCCTCTACCCACCATGCCACCAGTGCTACTTGGAGTAAGTGGATTGCCCTCATTACGCAGCGCGCTCGAATTGGGAAGTTAAATCGCCCTGGGATTTTGGAAATAATTACAAATTGGCCCGAAGGTGAGAGCTTTAGTGTCGCGGATGAGGAGCAAGAGCCAGTGACCCGGGTTGAGGAAGCTCTGCCATACAATCAGTTGCCAGCAGAAGAAACACGTTACGCTCTATTCACCGATGGTTCTTGTCGCGTCATAGGGATGAAACGGAGGTGGAAAGCAGCTGTATGGAGTCATACGAGTTGCAGAGGCTACTGAAGGAGAGGGTGAATCCAGTCAATTTGCCGAAATCAAAGCTATTCAACTGGCCCTAGGTATTGCAGAGAGAGAGAAGTGGACAAGGCTCTATTTGTATACCGATTCTTGGATGGTAGCCAACGCTCTATGGGGATGGCTGAAGAGATGGAAAGAGGCGAACTGGCAGTGCAGAGGAAAACCAATTTGGGCTGCGGAAGAGTGGAAAGATATCGCCACTCGGTTAGAGAAGTTACCTGTGAAGGTTCGCCATGTAGATGCCCATGTCCCCAGAAGCAGAGCTAATGAAGAGCAGCAAAACAACCAACAAGTACATCAGGCTGCAAAGATGGGGGAGTTGAAGATAGATCTTGACTGGGAGCATAAGGGAGAGTTATTCTTAGCACGATGGGCCCATGATGCCTCAGGCCACCAGGGTAGAGACGCCACCTATAAGTGGGCATGAGACCGAGGGGTGGATCTGACCATGGACAGTATCTCTCAGGTTATTCGTGACTGTGAGACATGCGCTGCCATTAAGCAGGCCAAGCGGGTGAAGCCCCTCTGGTATGGGGGGCGGTGGTCAAAGTACAAGTACGGGGAGGCCTGGCAGATTAATTACATCACACTGCCTCAAACCTGCCAAGGCAAGCGCTATGTACTAACCATGGTAGAAGCCACCACGGGATGGTTGGAAACCTACCCTGTGTCTCATGCTACAGCCCGTAACACTATCTTGGGCCTTGAAAAGCAGCTCCTTTGGCGGCACGGTACTCCCGAGAGAATTGAGTCGGATAATGGAACTCATTTTAAAAACAATGTTATTAATACTTGGGCTAGGGAACATGGCATCGAGTGGGTGTACCATATCCCCTATCATGCACCAGCTGCAGGGAAAGTGGAAAGGTACAATGGATTGTTAAAAACCACCTTAAAAGCATTGGGTGGGGGGGTCTTTAAAAAACTGGGAGCAGCATTTGGCAAAGGCTACCTGGTTAGTTAACACTCGAGGTTCCACCAACCGAGCGGGTCCTGCTCAGTCTGAGCTCCTTAATGTAGTAGATGGGGATAAAGCCCCAGTGGCCCATGTCAGAGGTTTGTTGGGAAAGACAGTATGGATCAACCCTGCCTCGAGTACAGACAAACCCATCCGTGGGATTGTCTTTGCTCAAGGACCAGGTTATACATGGTGGATAATGCAGAAAGATGGAACAACACGGTGCGTAACTCAGGGAGACCTAATTGTAGGATGAGACTCATATATGAATGTCATTGTTTGTTGAATGTAAGACAGAAGGAAACTGTAAGTGTCAAAGGTCTGAGCAAGTAAGATGAGAGGAATGCGTAAGTGTGAAAGGTGTGAGTAAGTGAAATGAAAGTTTTTATTGTATGTTCACGATATGGGATAAGGGGTGGAGTGTCGTGGGTTGACAGCCTTTATCCCAATATCGTGTGTTGTGTCTGGCAGCTGCACCTTCCCCCCCCCCCCCAGCCATTTAGCCACGGCGGGACAGGGAGGGAAGGGTGAGTGTGACTGGGGCACCTTGGCTTTTGGCTTTTGCTGCTTGGCTTGGCTTGCTGCTGCTTGCTTGCTTGCTCGCTCCTGCCTCAGCTTTTAGCTGATAGCTGCTTTTTTGCTGCTTTTCTGCTTTCTGCGCTGTTTTGTTTTTTTTTTTTCCCTTTTCTTTTGTTCCCTCTTTCTTACCCTCCCCTGAAGATACTGGACCGGCTCCGGACCTGACCTGGGACGTCCAGGACCCCCGGAGTCTGAGAGAGAAGCTCAGCGCCCTCCACAGCACTGCCTGGTTTTGTTTTCTTTTCTTGTGTTGGGGAGTGTTCTTTGTTATTGGTCAATAAATAGGTTTCATTTTCCACTGTGCTCCTCCGAGGAATTCCTTCCCAAACCCGGTATTGGGGGAGGGGTGGTTGGAGGTTTGTTTTTTTTTAGGGGACTCCCTTTTGGAGATTTCCCCTAATTTGTCCTAAACCAGGACACTGGGGAAGATGAAACAGGAATGCGTTATAAATATGATGCCTGGCAAAAGACTTTGAGAATATGGAAACTGTAAGTGAGATTGAAATAAAAGCAAACTTTGAGATACCAAGCCTTAGCTACTGAACAACTGGAAAACAATGGGATGGCCAGCTGAAGGTAATCTTCTTTTGATGAAACAATACCCTCTGCTTGCAGACAGGTCCAAGGGTCAGAGCAGACCCTACTAGCTTGGCAGAAGGGGTCCAAAGAGTAGTTTTTAGGGTTTAAAATGTAACACAGTATGGTAATGTAATGATTCTTATAGGCTGTATGTAAATGCTCTAAGATTTGTATCTTGTACTAGATTGGTTAGTGAAAATTAGAATATGCAGCACAGAAGAAGATTTCTTGTATTGTAACGGGAGCTCCCTTCCTCTTTGAGCTCCTCCTTTGGGCCTGCTCCAAGCTGTGGCTGGCAGCTCCAAACACGGCCCCTGCACCCACACCCTTTGCAATAAACCACAAGTTCGAAGACCTGGCTTCAGAGATCTCTCATCTTCATCCATCCCAATTGTCCTATCCCTGATGCTCCTAAAAGCAGGATCAATGGAGTTGCCCAAAAAGAACTTTAGTAACAGGGTAAAAAACAATAAACATGGAGAAGTTAAGCACAGTACGAGGGATGGGATTCAAAGACCTGAGATAAAGGCGAAGACACAATATATACACTTGAGGGTAGAACACTCTAGAACAATAACCCTGTAGGGGAAACAAGTAACCAATAGGGGAGGAGAGCTTGGACAACTCAGCATAACAACACTAAAGGCTTATGGGGGAACTCTCCAGCTCACCCTAAGTTAAACAAATTATTCCTAGGGCTTGAAACTCACGCCCAGTTCTTCTGGGGTAAAATCTCGCTGACTCTGAGTTACAGTGGGGTAACTCCCACACTGCTGCTTTGCTCTGGTCCCCTTGGGACCATGTGGCCCAACAGAGCCACAATGGTGTCCTGGGTTCCACGAGGCTACACAGTGTCACACTGGTCCCTTGGATCCATGGTGCTCTGCAGTGCCACAATGGCCCCTTCATTTCACAAGGCTCACAATGTCACATTGGTCTCCATAGGAAGGAAACCACAGAACCCCCATGTTTCAGGAGCCGATGAACGGCAACCACCAGAGGCCAAGGCAAGCCTGACCTGTCTGTCCTGGCAGGTTTGCTTGCAGCAACCCTTGGATATTTGAAATTATGAATGCGGAGTCCTAATTTAAAACATTTGTGCATTGAGAAGAGGGATGGGGTTTTTTCATGAAAAGAAAAGCACAGAGCCCTTTCCAGTGTTTGGAAAATAGGTGAATGCTGCCCCTCAGGAGTCAAAGACCAGCCAGACTTGTCTGTCCTGGCAACTTTTGTCTGGAAGCAATCCTTGGAAAAAGAAGCATTTGGAGGTGGAATCCTAATTTTGGCCATGGATGCCTGGAAAACATGGACAGTTCTTTTCCATAAAAGGAAAAGCCCAGAGCCCCAGTGTTTCAGGGGCAGATGGGAGTGGCCTTCCACATTCCAAGGTCAGCAAGACCTGTCAGGTGACTCCTGGGAGGGCAAGGCAGCCATACCTATTTCATGTTCCCTCAGTTTCACAGGGGCCCTGGAGTGTCACAATGGTTCTATTGCTTCCATGAGACCTTGCAGTGCCACAGTGGTTCTATTGCTTCCATGATGCCCTCTGGCATCATAATGGCCCCTTGGTTACACAGGTCCTTAAGGATCTTAATGGTCTCTATAGTTCCACAAGGCCCCACAGTGTCCTAATGGTATTTGGGTTCCATAAAGCCTTGCTGTGTTACCATGGCCCCTTGGTTCCATTGGGGCCCAGTAGTGCAACAATGATTCCCTTGGTTCCACAAGTTCCCATAGTGTCACAATGGCCCCTTCCTTCCCTGAGGCAGGGTCACAGTGGTCTCCATGATTCCATGGGGCCTTGCAATGCCACAATGGTCTCCATGGATCCACAGTGCCTCACAGGATCAAAAAGGCCCTTTGGCTCCGTGAGGCCCTGAAATGCAGCAATGGCCTCTTGGTTCCACAAAGTCCTGCTGCTTCACACTGCCCCTTGGGACCATGTGGCCCAGCAGAGCCACAAAGATGTTTTTGGTTCCATGAGGCCCCACAGTGTCACAGTGGCCCCTTGGATCCATGGTACCCTGCAGTTCCTCAGTGTTCACAGGGGTTTTCGGACTGGGAAAGAGACGAGGATCTGACTCCATGTTTTGGAAGGCTTGAATTATTTTTTTATGATATATACTACATTAAAACTATACTAAAAATAGAAGAAAAGGTTTCATCAGAAGGCTAGCTAAGAATAGAATAGCAAAGAAAGAATAACAAAGGCTTGTGGCTCGGCTCTCTGTCCGAGCCAGCTGAGCTGTGATTGGCCATTAATTACAAACATCCAAGATGGGCCAATCACAGATGCACCTGTTGCATTCCACAGCAGCAGATAAATATTGTTTACATTTTGTTACTGAGGCCTCTCAGCTTGTCAGGAGGAAAAATCCTAAGGACAGGATTTTTCATAAAAGATGTCTGTGACATGTCACCTTTTTTTATTTTAGTTAAATTAAAAATAAAAGTGTTTGTAATTTCGTCTGCTGTACCCATGCAGAGGAAAGAACAAACACTTGACAGGTTATCTGTTGCCAATCAAAACCTCAATCAAGTGCTGACGTGGAATGATCACGGAAATTCTTCACCTGTAGAACATAAAATTCTATCATATCACAAAAACAATCTTACAGTATAAGAAAATGCAAAACAATGCAAAGAAAATTCATTGCTCCAAGTCCAGACAGCTGAGTTTCAGGAGAAAGTCCATGGACTGAAGATGTTCCTCTTTGACATCTCTGGAAGTCCGTTTTGGTCCTGAAACAGGTGTGCAGAATCCTGAAACAAAGAACTGCTAAAGAAAAATCATCAATGATGATCAAAAATCCATTGACAGTTATCAAACAATTTTGAGAAAATTTCTAGAATGTCTTGGCCACAGCCCTTTATTGAACCACTTGGGCTGAGGCTAATCTTTGGCTGTTCAATGCTTTTGAGCTAATACTAGCTCTTTCAACTCTTTTTATTTTTTTTTTTCCCCCGGAAAGAGTAGCAGCAGAAGCAGAGGAGCCTGAGAGGCCCTGGGGGTCCCTGGCCCACATGGAAGGATCAGGAACCCCAGACCTGGCCCACAAAATGGTGGCCCAGGTACTGATGGGGGAAGCAAAGCCCCCAAACCCAACAGCCGGCTGGGCGGTGGCCCTGGCCCAGGGAACAGAGCCAAAAGGCCCGGGCCCGGGCTGCCAGGCGGGCTCTGTGTTCTCACAACCCGGCACCCTGCTGCAAATGCCTGGGCAGCACGAGTGACCAAATGCTCCCTCCTCCCTTGACTACTAGTACAGACCAGCAACTAGGGAAGAGAAGCTTTCCCAAGAATTGTCATCTCAGATCTGGGGATGCTTTGCCCCCACAGCAAGCAAACGATGGTCACTTTCCACTGTTTCCCTTGCCTCTGCAATGCAAGTGCCAGTGTTCCTGCTTCCTGCCCCTCAGCACCACCCCAACCCCCTCTGGGCTGGGGATCAGAGGAAGAACTCCTGGGAGCCACCTCCCCCTCGCCACTGGGGCATTGCAACCCCCAATTGGAACCTTCCAACCAAATGCGAACCGGCCCATGAAAAACACTGAGCTTGAAAGCAGGCAGCCAGGCGTCGGCTGTCGGGCCACACCTCCTTCATGGAAGGACAGGCCAGTGCCCCATTCCCCTGCATTTGGGGATTTTTCAGGGCTTCCCTTACTGGTGCCTCCGTTGGTGACTGGTCAAGTGAGAGCTGGTGGTGAAGCTCTTCCCACACTGGGGACACTCATAGGGCCTCTCCCCGGTGTGGGTGTGCTGGTGGGTAACGAGGATGGGGTTGTGTTTGAAGCCCTTCCTGCAATCAGGGCAGCGGAAGGGCCTCTCATCCGTGTGAATCCGCTGGTGGTGGATGAGATTTCCGCTGGTGCGAAACCTCTTCTGACACTCGGGACACTCGTAGGGCCTCTCCCCAGTGTGGATGCGTTGATGCCTGATGAGTTCTGAGCTGCAGCTGAAGCCCTTCCCACACTCCCCACACTCATAGGCCCATTCTCCAGTGTGGATCATCTGGTGGCGGATCAGGCGGGAGCTCTTGCTGAAGCTCTTCCCACACTCTAAGCACTTGTGGGGCTTCTCCCCATTATGAAGCTGCTCCTGGGCCACCAGCTCTGAGCTCTGTCTGAAGCTCTGTCCACCTTCCTGGCTCAGGGTGGGTCTTTCCTCCTCAGAGCATCCTGGGCTGGCTTTGGAGCCCATCCTCCTGTGGGATCTCTGGGGATTTTCCTCCCCACTGGAATTTTGCACCGTGGAGTCCCTCAAAATGGCCTCGTCCACAAGGTCCTGCTGTGGGGATTTGTCCTCCCTGGTCTCTATCCTCAGCTTCTTCCCTGGGGGAGGAAGAACAAGGAGAGGATGGGATTTGCCTCCATGCCTGAGGGAAGGGGAAGGAGATCCCCCCAGTGCATCCCCGGCAGGACGGTGTTGGCAGCAGGGTTGTCCTGCAGCCAGGGGCTGTGCTGGGCTGGGAGATGGAGCAGGAGAGGGGGGGAAAGGGAAACTGACTTCCTCCTCACCTGCCTGGGTGTCCCGGGGCATCTTCCTCTTCCTCACAGCCTCCTCCTCCATCTAGCAAAGGTTTGGGGTGGGAGATTGTATTTTAGGAGAAAAACAAGGGATGAGCACAGTGACTTTTGTACTGGTTTGATGGCAAACCTGGGTGAAAGTCTAAGCCAGAACTGCAATTCAATAACAAAATTATGATCAAGGCAATGATTCAGAAACACTGCCTTAAACTGACAGAGTCAGGATATAACCTGACACCCTGTTGGTCAGGCTGGTGGCTGCAGTCCCATTAAATGGTGGCTGCAGTCCTGCTGGAGAGATGAACATGATTCTGTCAAAGCAGTGATCCTGTGGAAGGGTCTGGTCTACCTCTGGAAGTCCAGGGGTGTTTCTGGAGCTCTTGTCCTCTGGAAATCCAGTAGGCAAGGTGCTCCTGGTGTTGAAAGCCTCAGCTTATATCCAGGTAGGAATGCTTGGTTCCTCCCCCTGGGTGGAGCATCCCACAATGGGATGATGGAATTTTATCAGTCCTGCAGTGACACTCAATGGCCCATTCACAGATGATATCTCCCATGGAGGGCGTTATCAGGGGTGAGTCATGGAAGAGATAAAGAACACTGCCCCGCCTGTTTATAGCAGTTGATGAAGATGGAGATTGAAACATGCATTTGGTTCCGTCTTGCATTGCAACCTGAAACAGTGGGGTAATCCCTGCTCAGGGGGTGAACACCACCCCCCTTACCCAAACTGGCTCAGGTGTAAAACCCCCACCCTGGGAAGGCCACACACACAGGGGACAATGTCACACTTGTCCTGCTCCAGGGGAGGTCTCTGTCCCTTGTCACTCCCTTGCTCTCCCCCACTTTTCTCTTTCTTTCCATCTCTCTCTCTACCTCCCATGTAATGTTTAATAAAATCCACTTTGGATTTGGTCTCATTAGCACCTTAATTGGGGCAGACGCATCTCTCTAACAATTTTATTTACCCGATGGCGACAATATTTTGGCACAGTGAGTTCAGGGCACTGTTCTCTGACCCAAAGTGCCTTTGACAACAGCATGGTTCCCTCCTCTGAGGAGGTTGTGGTTCTCTCTGGAGGAACTCTTGGAAACTTGGATGTACCTTCCTCTGAGCGACTTATGGGAGAACTGATGAAGAAAATGGCTGTTGTGGGTGGCCAGTGTAAAGAAAATATTTTGTTGTCCTTCCTTGAAAAGTTTGTTAAAATCACTGGAGGAAAGGGAGCAAATGGTACCAGTGAGACTGAGAAGGTTCATTCACCCCAAGGTGAGGGACACAAGGCTGCTAAAAGCAAGAAGCCCAGCTCAAGTAGCTAAATTCCCAGATAACTCCAGGATTCCAAGGCTTGGGCTCTTTGCCAAATGTGAGAATCATTACTCTCTTCATCCCTGTCACCTTTGTGACAGCTATACAGAGCTTTCCCTTCCTTTTAATAATCTGTATTGGGCCGAATTTCCACATTTCTTTTATTGGAAACTGCCAGCAGCTGAGCTGGAGCTGTGCAGGAACCGATGAAACTTCGAATTGCCACAAAACTGCTTCTATTGTCAGTTTATTCATGTTTGGGATTTCGTGTTTTCATCACACATGACTTGTGGGAAAAGCAAATATTCCTCAAAGGATTTTATGCGGAGTAAAGTTTGATTTCTGCCAAGTTTATTTTGTCCAGTTCCCTGGGGATGCTTGAGGGGTCTCTGTGCCTCTTGCCCTGCAGGATGCTTGGAAGAGGCTTGGTGGGGCTGTCCTGGTCCCTGTCACCCCAGGCCATTCCCCAGGGGGTCTCCATCATTCTCACCCAGGGAATGCCTGGGGGGGTCTCCCTCCCTCTCACCCCTGTGCCAGGGGGTGCTCGGGGCAGTCTCTGTCCCTCTCAGCCCAGGGGATGCTCGGGGGTCTCTGTCCCCTCACCCTTGGGGATGCTCGGGGGGTCTCCATCCCTCTGGCCTCAGGCAATGCCTGTGCAGGGCTGGGGACCAGGGGCTCTGTGTCCCTCTCACCGCTGAGGGTGCTCGGGGCTGGGGGGGCTCTCTGACCTTCTCACACCTGGGGAGGCCGGGGGGGTCTCTGTCCCTCTCAGCCCTGCTGGGACCCCACCCAAACATCATCGGGCTCAGAGGGACAGAGACACCCCCAAAGCCCCAGAAGGGCTGAACCCGGGATTTGGTTTGGGGCTGAGGATTTAGGGAGGGGCTGGAATTGGGGCTGGGGTTGGAGTTGGGGCTGAGATTTGGATTAGAGCTGGGGTTGGGGTTAAAGCTAGACATGGGATTGGCCTTAGGGCTGGGATCGAGATTGGATCTGGGGCTAGACGAGTCTGGCACTGGGATGGGATTAAATACAGAACTGTGAGTGTGTCTAAACATGAAGTGAGATTGAGACCTGGATCAGGGTCAGGTTTGGGACTGAGCTCACCCAGAGCAGGACAGGGGGGATATCACTGTGGGAAGGTTTGGGGAAAATCCTGGTTTGAGGAAAAACAAGTTGTGAATGACTTGGGTTGGGGATTCCTCCCACACATGTCCATCTCTAGAAATCACCTGCCATCCAAAAATCAAATGTGAATAGAAAAAAAGCCACCAGGCATTTCCCATTTCCAGTCTCATCCCTCTGGGGTTCTGGTGGCCCCCTGTCTCAGGGCTGCTGGGGATCCCATGGGTCCTGGGAATCCCCCCTCTCCAGGGCCTGCTTAGAGATGCTGGGGGGTTTTGGAGTCCCAGGGTCCCCCTCCCCAGCCTCCCCCCAATCCAGCCACTTGGGGTTCCCCCTTCCCTCCACTACCCTGTTCTGGTTTAGGGCAGATTTGGGAGAAAACCTCCAAAAGGAGTTTCCTCTAGAAAGCAGATTCAAGCAGCCCTTCCCCCAGCCGGTTTGGGAAAATATTTCCTTGGAGAAAAGGGGAAAAAACTGTTTATTTAACAGGCAAAGCATTCACCAGCACAAAAAATGAACAATATTAAAGAATAAAACCTCTTGCCACTCCAAAAGAGATGACAAACTCACAAAGTCCCCCTGTTGGCTGTTGCTCGGCTCACTCAGTCTCTTATCAGTCTCTTATCAGTCCCTCCAGCACTGGAAATGCCACGGCCAAGGCTCAGCCAGGGGGGCCACAGGTGGGAGCTGCAGATGGTGTTCTGGGTGTTCAGTCCAGAGCAGGTTTAAACAGCTCCAGAGAAGAAGAAAAATTGCAGTCCAGGGAACTTCTTTGCCTCAGAGATCTAAAAATTAACTAAAAGCAAAGGAGAGCTCTGTCCTGCTGTCTGTCCGTCTGCAGACAACTGATACCTTAGGTTTTAAATTCTTCTGTTCTGTTTTGATGTGCAGGTTTAGCTTTATATTAAGTGTTACTGGGATCTTTTCACAGAGGGGTGAAGACAAAACAATCCTATTCCAGCTGAAGCCTCAAGGACAATCTCTTCAAACTTCAGGCCCAAAGTATAAACAACATGAAAAAAGGAGAGCAAGCAAGCAAGGAGGATGAAACTTCATAATTTGAAGCTATTAATTGGGCAGTTAACTCCTGTATGCAAATGGACTAAAACTTATAAAAATGTGAGATCTCGTGACCAAGTCCTCTTTTGCTCCCATCTTGGAGCCATCCAGGCAGAGCCACAACTGTGACTCTGGTACTGCCTGAATGTGGCCTTTGAAGGCATTTCCATAAAAATCCACTTCATTCCTCTTAGCTCCGTCTGGCCTCTGTTTCAGCTCCTTAAGGCATCACAACAGTCCAGGAGCCAGGATGTGGAGGAGTGAGTGCAGTTTCTGAAAACAAACTGCAGCTTCTTCCTCCTCCCCTTCACTCTCAGAACAAGCCTTAAAGGTGCAGAACTCATTTCTGGGCTAAAAAGACTGATGGGGGTACGAGCATCATGAAGTCACCCCAGGACACGTCCCTGTCAGGGTCAGGGGGGCCCGTCCCCGCCTCATCTCTGGGCTGCCGGGGGTCCCCCAGCTCCGGGATCGCCCCTTCCCCTCTCCCCGCCCCGGGGCTCCCCCGTTCCACAGCCCCGGCTCTCACAGGGATCCCCAAAACCAATGTCCCGCCCCGTCGGTACCGGGCCATCCCCACGTGGGCCCCCCGGGACTCTCCCGAGGGGCGATCGCGGCTCCTCTCCCCCCGAAAAAGCTCCTCTTAGGGAGCCCGGAGATATCCGGGGCTCGAGTCCGGGATCTGCCGGCTCCGAACACTCCCCAAGAAAATCCTCCCGGAGACCCCTGGCTGGAGCCAGTTCCCAGCCAGGACAAGATGTTCCTGCCCTGGAAAGCAAAGCTCTTAAGAAGGAGCCAAAGGCCAAGTGGAGCAAGATCTTACAGTGACATTTCACAGCCAGCCTTCATAACTTCACCCATGGTGGTTGTAGCTCATGGATTGGGAATTAAATCAGGGCAGGGTCTTTGGTGGGAGCTGCCCTGGGCCAAGGGAGACACTGAGAGAGAAACAGAGCAGGGAAAGAGAGGCAGGAGAGAAAGTAGGGCACAAACACAATCAGCTGAGAAGGTGGCACTTTGAAAACAGAACTGGAACTGACTGAAAATGAATGGGACAGAAAGAAATAATTTTGCACCTTTTATTTCCTATCAAAATACAATTTCCTCCCTTTCTCACAAACCTCTTCAAGTGTCATTCAGCAGGGCTGTCAGAAAGTTTTTCATTCTGGGTGGATGTTCCAGGCTGCATCCACAAGGAAACAGGGAATGGGGATTTTCCTGCTCCTGGGGAGTTTGACATCCTCAGCTGAGGAGAGAGGAGGCACCAGAAGAAAAGGGCAGCTGGGCTTCATCCTTCCACAGGAAAGGGGGTGGAAATCTCTCATCCTGTCTGCAGCTGCTCCCACAGGGATGTGAGGGCTGATCCCAGAGCCCCAAGGGTCACAGTCAGGGCTGCCCTCAGGGAATGCTCACCTGGTACTGAGGGGCAGCGTGGGAGCACCTGGATCTTGGGGCACCCAGCTGCCCCCATGGCTGGAGGTGCCTGAGGAGGGCTGGGATGATGCCAGGGACATCCTGCAGTGACGTCCCCCCCTGTCCTGCTCTGGGTGAGCTCAGTCCCAAACCTGACCCTGATCCTGGTCTCAATCTCACTCCACGTTTAGACACACTCACAGTTCTGTATTTAATCACATCCCAGTCCCAAACTTGTCTAGCCCCAGACCCAATCCCAACCCCAGCCCCCTGAAGGCCAATCCCATGTCTAGCCCTTAACCCCAATCCCAGCTCTAATCCAAATCCCTCAGCCCCAACTCCAACCCCAGCCCCAATTCCAGCCCCTTCCTAAACCCTCACCCCCAAACCAAATCCCAGGTTCAGCCCCCTTCTGGGGGTTTGGGGTGTCTCTGTCCCTCTGAGCCCTGATGATGTTTGGGTGGGGTCACACCAGGGCTGAGAGGGACAGAGACCCCCGGCCTCCCCAGGGGTGAGAAGGTCGGAGAGCCCCCAGCCCTGAGCACCCTCAGTGGTGAGAGGGACACAGAGCCCCTGGTCCCCAGCCCTGCACAGGCATTCCCTGAGGCCAGAGGGATGGAGACCCCCAACCATCCCCAGGGTGAGGGGACAGAGACCCCTGAGCATCCCTGGGCTGAGAGGGACAGAGACTGGTCATTGAGCACCCCTGGCACAGGGGTGAGAGGGAGGGAGACCCCCAGGCATTTCCCTCTGAGTGAGAATGATGGAGACCCCCCTGGGGAATGGCCTGGGGGACAGGGACAGGGAGTTCCCCCCTCCAGCCTCCCAAGCATTCCCAGGGCATGAGGTCCACAGAGACCCCTCGAGCATCCACTGAGCACTGTGTTATAAATGAGAAGCTTTGACTAGGCCAATATTCAAGCAGCAATCAATTTATTAATTAATATGGTAAAGCATGAGCAATACAGCACTGGGTACAGTGGGGAAGTTTTCCTCCAACTTGGGGAGGGGATAGTTGAGACTTACAGGTATTTATAGGGGTCCCACTCAGGTGGCCAGCTTTCTCAGCAGTTTCTATTCCCAATGGTTTTTATGTCACAATTCTATACACTATTGTGATTTAATTTTTCTCAGGATGTATCAGGAAAAGGAGTATCCCAGGTGGTGGTGGTCCAGTGCCCTGGAAAGAAGGAAGGAATATCCCAGATGGTGGGGTCCTGGGCTCCAGATGTGGGTCCCATTTTGGCCAAGGACTATAAATCTCATAACAGTGATGTCCAGGGGAAACAGGTCAAAACTATCAATCCTTGAGTTGATGTTCATCTTCCTTTCTCAAACTTTTTTCCATGTTTTCTTAAGGGATAAGCATGGGCCTTTTATATATTCTAAAGCTATAGTTTCAAAGATCCTTATACAAGCAATATTCTAAAATTATACTTCAAAAGGTTATTATTGCAAAACTCTTTGGGTGCTTAACTACAAGCAGAAAGTTCCTGTCAAAAAGCAACATCCTTATGGTTTTAATTCAAATGCTAATAAGGCAACTTCCAGGTTTATATGTGGTTAATATGAACAAAGATAGGTTCAAAGGCCTTCTTCCATTGAATGTTTTCTTTCCTCAGTAATTATTAGAATTCATAGCTATAATGTCCCATGGAAGAGACCAGTCACAATCATTCCACACATGTTGCCTGTGTCCCATGACACAGAAACACAGCTTTGTATTTCACAGGGGTCACAGGGACTCAAAGGCTGTGAGAACTGTGACATCCCAGGAGTCCCCAGGCTGCCAATTCCTGGTGATGTCCCAAACATCACAGGGGTTGCTGGCAATGGGCCAGTGGGAAATGGTGGTAATGCTTTATTTCTTTCTGTGAAACTCCAGATTTCATGAATGGAAAATCAAAAACAGCCACCATGGATCAGTTTTAACTCCAGTCAGAGGAGAGCAGAGGAGAACATGTGAGAAGAACAATCTGCAGACAGGGCTGCCCCAGAAGGAGGGGCAGGAGGTCAAAGGTGTAAAGATTGGACCCTGTGGAAGAACTTTGGACCAAAGGTCCCACAGGATTAATGATGGAGAATACCAGATAAATTTGGAGGAATGCAGCCCTGATTGATTCTGATCATGATCAGGGAAGGATGTTAACCCTGGGATTGGACTCCACAGTTCAGGAGTATAACAATTATTAGAATATAGTGCTCACAGCAATGGAGAAGTCCAACAGGGCCTTGCTGGAGTTGTTGGAGACCCCATTGCAGGCAGGGCCTCCTGCCCCAGCAGGGCCTTTCCTGTGCCATGAGCAGGGCAGGTCCCATAACCCAGGAAAAGCCCCAGGCCAGCCCCAGCACAGGGAGGGCCTCGGGCACAAGGGCAGAGTGCCGTGTGCTGGGAGCTGTGCCAGGGAGAGCCTGAGGCACCAAAGGCACCTTGGCAGCAGCAGCTGCTTGCAGGCCATGGCCAGAAGCCTCTCTGGCAGCCCGGCCTGTTTTGGCCACCACTGCAGAGCTGCTGCCTCAGGGCTCATTCCTGGCTGGGCTCTAAAAAGCCACTTCCTGCTCCAGGAGCCTGACTGGGAAGCCATTGGCCCCAGCACCTTGGGGACAAGATATCAAATGACAAAACTCTTCATGCCAGCAGAGCCAAGGCAGGGCAGAGGAAAGGGGAGAGCCAGGCCCAGGGGGACAGGGCTGCCATGGTGATGGCTGTGAGGTCACTGCCCCTGCAGCAGCCACAGTGCCCTCCAGGAGACATTCTGGCCAGAAGCATTGTGAAAACCCAGCACATCAGAGATCCACAGAACAGGAATTCTGTCACAATGGGGGATGAGAGGGTTTCACTGGGTCAGGCTGCACAAAGCTCCTGCTCTTGGACAATTCCTGTGTCCCCATCCTGTTCCTGGAAAACAGTTGCAGTTCCATGCCACCTTCATAAGGGTCAAAATATTTCCTCTTTCTAACAAATATAAATCCATCCTCATTCAGTTCCAAGATATTGACCCTTCTTGGATCCCAAGATTTGGGAGAAAATAACTTTGATCACTATTTTTCCATTTTCACAGACCTTGGTGACAAAGGACCAGGCCCTCTCCCAAGATGGGGTTTTGGAGGTTTCATCACATAACCAATGTCACCTTGGCTGATGGTTCTGGGCTCACTGGTTTGGAGACTGAGGACAGAACAGGAATAGCCTGGGAATGGACCCTTTGGTTTCAGAGGCTGGAGCTTTTCCAAAATTTTCTTCATGGAGGAATGAGCATGTGAAGAAGAGATACTTGGCACCAAGGGCAGTTGGGAGGTCACAATGGGGACTTGGTTCCAGGAGAAGGGAATGTCCTGCCAGGGCAGGGCTGTGGTGGTTCCACATCCCCTGCTGGAGCCTGGACAAGCCCATGGTTCTTTGTGTGGGCAGGCAGAGGCAGGCAGGAGGCAGAGCTGTGGCTGAAGGAAGGGCCCAGCCAGGTGGGGCAGCTGGGGATGCTGACAGCCTGAAGGGACAGGTGACCAGGTTTGCTCAGCATCAGAGACACCAGAACCCATGCTTGTCCCCACCTGTCATCACTGCCACCAGTGTTCTGCTCTACCTGGAACCTGGGGACACTTTCTCAGTCCTGTCCCTCAGAAGGATCTATTTGATGTACAAGTAACTTCAGTGTTTCACCCTCTTTTTGAGTCCCTGAAAAGTTCTTTGAGCACGCTCTGAGGGACTGAGCCTGATGCAAAGAGCACCAAAGCCCCAGAGGGTCATTAAAGTCCTTGTGCTGTGTCTGTGCTGCTGAGCTGGGCCGGGCTCCTGGCCCAGAGGCAGCTCCTGGCAAGGGCAGCACTGCAGAGAGACAGCTCTGCCCAGGAGCAGCTCCTGTGCACAGCCCAGCAGGGCTGGGGCACTGCCAGGGCCCCTCAGGGACACCAGCAGGGCACAGACAGAGCTCACAGGGGCTCAGCACTGGCAGGGGCTGTGGGATGTCCCAGAGGGGGCTGTGTCACAGCAGCACCTCTGTGGCTGTGTCCTAGAGGCACAGAGCAGCTGTGATGTCAGCAAGGGGCTGTGTGACAGCACAGAGTGGGCTGTGTGAGGTCACAGATTGGGCTATGACATCACAGAGTTTGTTGTGTGAGGTCGTTAAGCAGCTACAGCATCTCAGAGGGGATTCTGTGACTCACAGAGCAGGCTGTGAAATCATGGCCTGACTGTGTGAAATCACAGAGCGGGCTGTGAAGTCAAAGTGTGTGCTATGACATCACAGAGTGTCAGTGTGACATCACAGAGGGGGTTGTGACATCACTGAGGGGGTTGTGACATCACACAGCTGACGGTGACTTCATAGAGTAGGGTGTGAGGCCATAGAGCAGACTCTGCCATCATAGAGGGTATCTCTGTGACATCAGAGAGTGGGTTGGGACATCACTGGGTGGCTGTATAACATCATAGAGCAGGCTGTGACATCACAGAACCCGACTGTGATATCACATGGTGACTTTGTGACATCCCAGGAGGTTGGGTTTGACATTCCAGTGACATCCCAGAGTTGGCTCTGTGACATCATCAGAGGGGCTGCAGATCACTAGGTGCTCTGTGACATCACAGGGGTTGTTTATGACATCACAGGGCTGTGTGACATCATGGGGGGCTGTGTGATCACAGGGGCTGTGTGAGGTCCCTGGGGGAGGTGCTCTGCCCTGAACCCCCTCACAGTTCCCCCAGAGCAGTCCAACCCTGCTCATGCACAGCGGGGTCCCTGTCCCCAGGTCCCCCAGCTGCCCCGGCCCCGCAGCCCCCCAGAGGATGTTCCACGAGATCGACCCCAGAGCCTGACACGGGACGGGACTGGGGGCCTGGGGTGGGACAGGGGACAGGGACCCCCCGGCAGTGTCCCCATGTCCCCCCAGGGCCAGAGCCTGGGCCAGGGCTCCTTCACCCTGGTTCCAAGGAGGCCTTGAGAGCACTGAAAAATCCCCAGCAAGGGACAGCAAAAACCAGATCCAAAATATTAAGGGACAGCAAGTCAAGCTTCCTTGGCACTGAGTCTCTTGCCTGAAACTGGACCTCTGTGCTTCTTCCACACCAAGGAAACAAAGCAACAACAAAGCCAGGTGCCCTGGAAAACTGGTGGGATTGAACCAAATTCTGTTGCCTGTTGTGAGACTGGTGAGATTGTGACTAAAGGATTTCATGCCGTGGGGGCAAGGGGGTGGGAGCCTTGCCCTGCCCTTGAACCCCAATCCCAAACTCCAGTGGGTTTTCGGTTTCTACCTGAACCATGGCACCTGAACCTGAGGTGGCTCAAGGTTCAGCTTCCCTGTTTATCTGGCTGAACCCCACTCATAACAGCATTTAACCTAACTTAAAACCTATGACTTTGCGGTGTCAAAGAGGGGCTCCTGCTGGGTATTCTGCCCTCAGGCAGGGCTCAGCTCCCCCAATTCATCTCGGGGTGTCACCTGGGAGCCCCATGGAGAAGAACCTCTGTGCCCTCTGCTCAGAATTTAACTGCCGGGAGACCTTGTGATTTAACCTCACTTACAGGAGGGCTTAGGAACTCGTGCACCAGGGGCGTTCTGGCCCCTCTGCTGCTCATTTCAAGACATTCCCTGCCCCTCTGCCAGGCAATCCTGTGCCAGTTCTGCACACAGACTTCCTGGGGTGGTGCGGCACCCAGTGGTTCCTTCAGTATTGGAACTGGAGTCAGCGAACCCTGCTCAGCCCTGTTGAGCTCTCAGGATGGCCGGGGCATGATCCACCTGGTCCACCCCAAAATTCACCCAAGTCCTGCTGAGCTGATGGACCCAGTGGGGGGGATCACCCCCAGAACCTGTGGGTAGAACCAGGATCCCTTTTGCAGGACACCACGGGGCTCTACCCTGGCTGGGAGGCATTACAGGTGACGTGTGGGGCCCCTCACCCAGAAACCCCACAGCCCCGCAGTGCCCATGGTTTGGAGTAGACCCAGCAGCCCCATCCCTTGAGGGACCAAATTTCAGGTCCAATAAATATTTTCAACATACTTTTGACATGGGGGAATTTTTTGGCATTTAAAGAGAATCAAAATTGTTAAAATTCTCTATTTGAGGGAACAACAAAGGCAGGAATCTCCCCGTTTGGCTCCATATTCTCAGAAAAACTAATTTATTACTTTATAATACTATAGCAGTGGTTCCTGAGACCTGTCCAAGGCTGTGATTCAATTATGACATTGACACTGCAGGCCATTAGTGGAAGGTTCTGCAGCCCCAGGGACAATGTGGATCCATCAAGGGATTATTTTGGCACTCTGAAAGCATTTTTTATGCTGCCTTGAGCCATTTGCTCTGGCTTTGAAGGGAGATGGTCCCAGAAAGATTTTTTCTGTGGGCCCATGAACCAAGAGACCAGAGGGTCCCTGTGAGGTTCCTTGACCAGATGGACAAAACTGTGATGTAATTGGGTTGCTGAGGACACCTTGGAACAGAATTGAGGAAGTGTCCATGAGGGGTTCTAATTGCAGAATAGCCAAGGAGGGTCAGGAACCTCCTTGGAGATCGAGGTGCCAGTCAGGGGTGGCCTGGACGGCCAGTGACCACATGCTGCTGGCAGGCCGAGGAGCTGGACAAGCCCACCGGCTCCCAGTGTGAGCAGATTGGCCCCTGCAACTGGGGACCCCATGGGAATCTCTGCCCCCCCTCAGGGGCTGTGGGAACTGTGCAGAATCTCTCCTCCAGCTCTCAGCAGCATTTTTGGCAATAGGCTATTTCCCCTCTTTTGATTGACCAGTGCTTTTTTACACAAACAATTTACCGTGGGGTCCTCCCAGCACAAGAAAGGCTCAGACTTCATGGAGCAGCTCAGAGGGAGGCTGAGATGCTCCAAAGTGTTAGGAGCCTCTGTGCCAAGACAGGCTGGGGGAGTTGGGGTGGTTCAGCCTAGAACAAAGAAGGCAGCCCGTGGGGAGACCCCATTTGGGACCTTGCAGAACTTCAAGAGGAACTTCCACAGAAAATGTGGGGAAAATGTTTTAGTAGGGCCTGTCTCCAACTGGAAGGGAAATAGTTTTAGAAGCAGAAGAGAATAAGTTCAGACTGGAGATAAGGAAAAATCTTTGATGCTGTGGTGGTGAAACATGGCTGGGTTTCCTAGAAACAGTGGATACCCCATCCTTGCAAATATTCCCAGTTGGATGGGCTCTGAGCAGCAGGATGGAGCAAAAAGATGTCTCTGCTCCCACCCACAGGAGGCCCTGTGGTGTCAGCTACCAGAGGGTTGGTGTCTCTTGTGGGATTCACTTCCTCCAAGAGAGCAGGGAACACAAGGCCTGAAGACCATAAGGGCTGTGAGAGTTTCATCCGAAAATCCATTTTCTGCTCACGCTTTGCCTTTGGGAGACCACTGCGACCGCTGGACTGGTGGAGGAAAAATCGTGCTTCCTCAGCACACCATTTGACTGTTTGCATAGCGTTTCACACTGAACTCTCCGGAGGCTGTTCTGGCCCTTTCTCTGAATAATGGATTGACTTTCTCCACCTCCTGGCCCAGCTGGCTTGAGATCCGGGAAGCGCCCTTCTGGAAGACTCCTCGGCTCGCTCCTCACCATCGGATACAACCAGGAGAGGTGCAAGTCCTTCATCAAGGACATGATCCTATGCAGAGGACCCCTCACCCCCTGCCTGGCAAGACTGGGACTCAAACCTCCCTGGTCTTCTGAGGTGTGCAAGCAGAAAGCGGGGTGAAAGTTGTCAACACAAGCACAGGCGCGACCACTGAGCTATGAAAACAATGGCTCATTTTTAATGCCAAGAACTCGACTACTAGGTTCGAACTATCGATGCAGTTGTAATATCCCCTTCCCTCAATGTGAAAGGTATAACTAGAGACCGAAGCTCTTCAGCCGATTAGATCTCCTGGAAGCGATTCACAGCTTTCGACGGACAGCTTTTGACTCTCCACGCGTACTGCCCCGGTAGCTATAACCCGTAAATCTATATTCTCTTTCTCTTTCCTTATCTTTTCTCTTTCCGGACCCCTTCATAATACAAGGCTAAATTACCCTTTCTGTCAGATCTAATAAACAAAAGTGGTTGATTTTGAATGCTGTAAAACCCTGTGCTGTGTAGTATGTTTTTGCACCCTAAAAATCAATGCCAGTAACTCGCCCATCT
>JALJVW010001403.1:0-23399 GCA_024865655.1 Emberiza elegans
GCCCCCATGGTTGGAGGTGCCTGAGGGGGCTGGGACGATGCCAGGGGACATCCTACAGTGACATCCCCTGTCCTGCTCTGGGTGAGGCTCGGTCCCCAACCTGACCATGATCCTGGTCTCAATCTCACTCCATGTTAATACACTCAGAGTTCTGTATTTAATCCATCCCAGTCCAGACTCGTCTAGCCCCAGACCCAATCAACCTCAGCCGCCAGGCCAATCCCATGTCTAGCCCTTAACCCCAATCCCAGCTCTAATCCAAATCTCAGCCCCAACTCCAAGCCCAGCCCCCAATCCCAGCCCCTTCCTAAATCCTCGGCCCCAAACCAAATCCACAGGTTCAGCCCTTCTGGGGTTGGGGTGTCTCTGTCCTCTGAGCCTGATGATGTTCCCCAGGGGTGAAGTTTCGAGAGGGGTCAGCACCCTCAGGGTGAGAGGGACACAGAGCCCCCCCCCAGCCTGCACAGGCATTCCCTGAGGCCAGAGGATGGGTCCCCAGCCCTGAGCCCCCCAGGGTGAGGATGGAGACCCCCTGAGCATCCCCTGGGCTGAGAGGGACACAGACTGCCCTGAGCACCCCTGGCACAGGGGTGAGGGAGGAGACCCCAGGCATTCCTGGGGTGAGAATGATGGAGACCCCTGGGGAATGGCCTGGGGTGACAGGGACAGGGACCCCTGGGAAGGCCCAAACCCTCCGCCTCCCAAGCATCCCCCAGGGTGAGAGGGACAGAGACGACCCTTGAGCATCCCCTCCTGGACAAAATAAGCTTGGGAGACCCCAAACAGCTCTGCATAAATCACTTTGATGAATATTTGACCCTTCATGTGATGAAAACACAAACAAATCCCAAACATGACAGTCCAAGCAATGTAGCCCCATCAGTCCCTGGGTCTCCAGCTCAGCCTGGCAGTTTCTGATAAAGAAAAAGTCCTCAACAGATATTATTCACAGCTCTGTAGATGTCACAAAAGTGAGAGGGACAAAATAAAATGATTTCACATTGGGAAAAGCCCCCCAACCTGGGAATCCAGGAGTTATAAAATGCCTTGAGCTTTGCTTCTTCCCACAAGTCACGGAGGGTGAATGAAAGTCATAAACAAATCCAGTGATTTTAAAATTTAATAAAGGACAATAAAATATTTTCTTTACACTGCCAATTCAAGTTCCATTTTCCTCATCAGTTCTCCCAGCTCAGAGGAAGCTGCTCCAAGTTTCCAAGGTTGATAAAAACCAAACCTCCTCAGAGGAGGGAACCAGCTGTTAAAAGGCACTTGGGGTGACAACTGCCCTGAACTCACTGTGGCAAAAAAGCAATCTGGTTAAGAAAAAAAGAGATGCCTCTGCCCCAGTTAATTTGGAGACCAATCCAAAATGGCCCCAAACAGTAAATGTGAGGTAGATAAAAGATGGAAAGAAAGAGAAAAGGGGGAGGCAAGGGAGTGACAGGGACAGAGACCTCCCCTGGAGCAGGGCAAGTGTGACATTGTCCCCTGTGTGTGTGGCCTTCCCAGGGGTGGGGTTTACACCTGAGCCAGTTTGGGTAAGGGGGTGGTGTTCACCCCCTGAGCAGGGATTACCCCACTGTTTCAGGTTGCAATGCAAGATGTAACCAAATGCATGTTTTCAATCCCCATCTTCATCAACTGCTATAAACAGGCGGGGCAGTGTTCTTTATCTCTTCCATGACTCAGCCCTGATAATGCCCTCCAGGGGAGATATCTTCTGGGAATGGGCCATTGAGTGTCACTGCAGGACTGATCAAATTCCATCATCCCATTGTGGGATGCTCCGCCCAGTGGGACGAACCAAGCATTCCTACCTGGATATAAGCTGAGGCTTGAAACACCAGGAGCAGCTTGCCTACTGGATTCTCAGAGGACAAGAGCTCCATAACCACCACTGGACCTTCAGAGGAAGACCAGACCTTCTACAGGATCCCTGCTTTGACAGAATCACGTTCATCACTCCAACAGGACTGCAGCCACCATTTAATGGGACTGCTGCCACCACCCTGACCAACAGGGTGTCAGGTTATATCCTGACTCTGTCAGTTTAAGGCAGTGTTTCTGTATCATTGCCTTGATCCTAATTTTCTTATTAAAGTGTAATTCTGGCTTAGACTCTCCCCCTGGTTTGCCATTAAACCAGTAAAAAACTCAATGTACTCATCCCTTGTTTTCCTCCCAAAACAGGATTTCCCATCCCCAAACCTTTGCTAGATGGAGGAGGAGGCTGTGAGGAAGGGGAATATCCCCCGGGACACCCAGGCAGGTGAGGAGGAAGTCAGTGCTTATTTCCCCCTCTCTCCTGCTCCATCTCCCAACCCAGCACAGCCCCTGGCTGCAGGACAACCCCGCTGCCAGCCCCGTCCTGCTGGGGATGCACTGGGGGGATCTCCTTCCCCTTCCCTCTGGCACGGAGGCAAATCCCATCCTCTCCTTGTCCTTCCTCTCCCAGACAAGGAGCTGAGCATGGAGACCAGGGAGGAGAAAAATCCCCATTGCAGAACCTCGTGGAAGAGGCCATTTTGAGCGACTCCTTGGCACAGGAATCCAACAGGGAAGAAAATCCCCAGAGATCCCACAGGAGGAGGTGCTCCAAACCCAGCCCAGGATGCTCCGAGGAGGAAAGACCCACCCTGAGCCAGGAAAGTGGACAGAGCTTCAGCCAGAGCTCAGAGGTGGTGGCCCAGGAGCAGCTTCATGATGCGGAGAAGCCCTACAAGTGCTTGGAGTGTGGGAAGAGCTTCAGGCAGAGCTCCCGCCTGATCCGCCACCCGATGATCCACACCGGGGAAAGGCCCTACGAGTGTGGGGAGTGTGGGAAGGGCTTCAGCTGCAGCTCCGCCCTCGTGACCCACCAACACATCCACACTGAGGAGAGGCCCTACGAGTGTCCCCAGTGCCAGAAGAGGTTTCGGAGCAGCTCCCATCTCCTCTCCACCATAAGCAGATTCACCAGGGGATTCTGCCCTGAGATGGGAAGGGCTTCAAGGCCAACTCCACCCTCATCCTCGGCGCATCCCACTGGGGAGAGGCCCTACATGAGTGTGGGAGTGTGGAAGAGGTTTCAGACCAGCTCAAATCTCCTGCATGAGCAGATTCACATCAGGCAGGCCCTTCATCCTGCCTGACTGTGGGAAGGGCTTCAAAACTCCACCCTCATCACCCACGGGCGCATCCACACTGGGAGAGGCCCCTGAGTGTCCCCAGTGTGGGAAGAGCTTCACCCATGAGCTCTCACTTGACCAGACACCAACGGAGGCACCGGTAAGGGAAGCCCTGCAAATGCCCCAACTGCAGGAAGAGCTTCATGCACTGCTCCAACTTCATCCCCCATTGGAGAACCCCACGTTGGGAAGAGCCCTGGTGATCCATGTTCCCTGTAATCCATGCTGGGAAGACACCTGTTTCTTTTCCTGACCCTACCAATGACCTGATGTGGGATTGAAGAACATGAGGGTCTGGCCATGGCCCTGTCATTACATTCACTCCCACCTCAGGTCATTGCCAGGGGCAGGAAAGGGACTCTCTCTCTCTCCCTCCCTGAGGGAGAAGGGTGTCCTTTCCAGGCAGGGGAAAACATTGCTGGAAAGACCCAGTGAGTTGTTGTGTTTAGTTTTCCTGTAAATAGTTTATTTATCCCTTCTATTATCAAGATTGTTTCTGTTCTGTTTGTTCCTTATCTCGTTGCTGTTCCCTATAAATTGTTCTTATCCCAGCCCAGGATTTTTGCCTTTTGTGCTTTCCATGGGAGGTGGAAGGGCAGCGAGGGCAGCGTGGTTTTAGCGGGAACAGGAAATTGGGGAATCCCATTCCTGAACCCCAGCCCATGGAAACCGAACATCCCAGCTGGTCCCAGCCCTGGTGGCCATGGCAACAGCCTTGGGAGCGGGTCCCTGGCTGGGGCTGTGGGAACCTCTTCCCTCTGGTGCCCAGGGACAGGAGTGGAGGGAATGGCTGCAGCTGAGTTGGGGCAGGCTCAGGTTGGATGTCAGGAAAAGGTTTTTGCCCAGAGGCTGCTGGGGCCCTGCCCAGGCTCCCCAGGGAAGGGTCCCAGCTCCAGGGCTCTCTGAGCTCCAGCAGCATTTGGACAGCGCTGCCAGGCCCAGGCTGGCATTGTTGGGGTGTCCTGTGCAGGGCCAGCAGTTGGACTCGAGGATCCTGATGGGTCCCTCCCAGCTCAGCCAATTCTGTGGTTCTGGGATCCCATGAGCCTGGGGATGGGACTGCCAATGGTTGCCATGGCAATGGGCTCTGGCTGCAGGCCTGAGCTGGTGTCCATGGCAACCACCCCTGGCATGGGGTCTCCATGGAGCTGCCAAGGGACTGACCATAGCAACAGGGGGCTGGTGATGGTTGCCATGGAAACTGACCATAGCAACAGATGGTTGCCATGGAAACTGACCATGATCAGTCCCAGGATCATTTTTCCTAAGGATCACAGGCCCTCAGAGGGGTTCCATGGGGACTTTCCAAGAGTCTCCAGGCTGTTCCAGAGCTGGAATGTCACAGGCAGAGACAGGGGCTCCATGGAGACCTCCCAGGGCTTTCTGGGGATGGTAAAGAGCCCTGTGGTCAGAGGCAGTCACAGCCATTCCATGGTGACATCCCAGGGGACCTTGGGCTGCAAAGGCACCGATCTGTCACAGGCACTCACAGGGGCTCCATGGTGACATCCCAGTCCCCAGGCTGCTGCCAAAGCCAGGATGTCCCAGACACTCACAGGGGTTCCTGTCATGGGCACAGTGGGAGCTTCAGGCAAAAGCTTTTTTTCTTTATTGGAGAAACTCCTGCTGAGTCATGAGATGGAGAAATGACACCCAACAGCCACCATGGATCCTCAAACCCTCTGCAGGACCCCTAGACTTCTAAAATTCCTCTCTAAGAGAGGAGACTGGGAGGGCTGGATCCAATCCCAGCCCCAGACTTTGTCAAATGTGTAAAAGATTGGACAGGTGGAATTGTCCAATTTGTCCCACAGGATTAATGATGGAATACCATGGATTTATGGGAAATGATGACTCTTATTGATTCTGATCCATGATTATGATGGAAAGATTTAAGCCACCATGGATTTATTTACCCCACAGTTCAGGAGCTAAAATTCAATTATTAGAATATGGGTGGCTAGGAGCAATCCCAGCCCCAGTCAACAGGGCCTTGTTCAAAGTTTTTGACTGGATTGAAGAATTTTACCCATTTGTCCCCAGCAGGAATATATTTATATAAATATCCATTTATTCTGATCATGATTAGATGGATGATAACCAGATTTATTTACCCTATCCTGTCCCTGATTTATTGCTGCCTCAGGGCATTCCAGAAGGACCTGAAAGCCACTTTGGCCAGGACTCTGCAGGAGCTCCAACAATTATTAGAATAAAGCCCCAAGGCCAGGGCCAGCACAGGGAAGGCCAGGCACAGGGGCCTCCTGCTCCAGCAGGAACTGCCTTTCCTGTGCCATGAGCAGGGCAGGTGCCAGGAGGAGCCTGAGGCCCCAGCACAGGGAAGGCCTTGCACTGGGGCAGCTTTTTGCTGGGAGCTGTGCCCAGAAGGCATTCCAAAGGCACCTTGGCAGCAGCAGCTGCTTGGCCACCACTGCTGTAAAAGCCTCCCTTGCAGCCCGGCCTGGTGGGCCTCAGGGCTCATTCCTGGCTGGGCTCTGAAAAGCCACTTCTGCTCCAGGAGCCTGACTGGGAAGCCATTGGCCCCAGCACCTTGGGGACAAGATATCAATGACAAAACTCTTCATGCAGCAGAGCCAAGGCAGGGCCAGAGGAAAGGGCAGAGCCAGGCCCAGGGGACAGGGCTGCCATGATGATGGCTGTGAGGTCACTGCCCCTGCAGCAGCCTGGCTGCCCTCAGCAGACATTCTGGCCAGCAGCGTTGTGAGGGCACCCAGCATATCAGAGAACCCACACTTCAGGAATTCTGTCACTGGGGATGAGAGGTTTCACTGGGTCAGCATGCAGAAAGCTCCTGCTCTTGGACAATTCCAGGGATGGAGCATCAACTTCTCTGGAATAACTGTTGCAGTTAGGTGCCACTCTCATAATTGTAAAATATTTCCTCTTTCTAACAAATGTAAATCCACCCTTGTTCAGTTTAGAGATATTGACCCTTGTTCTATCACTGCAAGATTTAGGAGAAAATAACTTTGGCCACAATTTTTCCATTTTCTGTGACATCACAGAGCAGGCTGTGAGATCATGGCATGGTTGTATGACATTAAAGAGTGGGCTTTGAGGTCAAATTGTGTGTTTTGACATTAAAGAGTGTCAGTATGACATCACAGGGAGGGTTTTGTGACATCACTGAGGAGGTTGTGACAGCAAAGGGCTGGTTGTGACATCACAGAGTAGGGTCTGATGCCAGAGCATGGATTCTGCCATCATAGAGGGTGGCTCTGTGACATCAAAGAGTGGGTTGTGACATCACTGGCTGTCAGAGTAACATCACAGAGGAGGCTCCGACATCACAGAACAGACTGTGACATCACAGGGTGGGGTTTTTGACATCAGCCAGTTGGCCTGTGACATCACAGGGGCTGTGTGACACCTCAGGGGATGTGTGACAGGGCACATGGACAGTGTGACATCACAGTGCTATGGGAGGGTGACAGGGCTGTGTGACATCACAGGGGCTGTGTGATATCACAGGGGCTGTGTGACAGTCACTGGGGAGGTCCCTGACCCAGGCCCCTCAGGTTCCCCCAGAGCAGTCCAGACCCTGCCTGGCAGAGGTGCTCTGTCCCAGGAGGCCCTGTCCCCAGGGCCTGTGCAGCCCCCCCAGAGGATGTTCCTGGAGATGACCCCAGAGCCTGACAGGGGGGACGGGGCCGGGCCCTGGGGTGGCACAGGACACAGGGACCTGGGCTGCATCCCCGTGTCCCCAGGGCCAGAGCCTGGGCCAGGCCTCCTTCACCCTGGTACCAACAAGGCCTTGCCAGCGCTGGAAAATATCCCCAGCAAGGGAGCACCAAAAACCAGATTGAATATTAAGGGACAGCAACACAAAGTTCCTGGCAAGAGTCACTCTGCTCCTGACTGGACACTGCTCACACATCCAGGGGGAAACAAAGCAACAACAAAACCAAACAGAATCCATCCTGCAAACCAGAAATTAACCCAGAACTGTCCCTGTGTGTGTGTGTGTGTGTGTGTGACCCAAGGACAGTGAGGGCAAGGATAAAAGGAATATGGCCTAAAAGCTTAACAGAGCTCAAACTCAACAGGACTTAACTAAAACCTTTCCCTTTGTTTTAGCTGATACCTTCAATTTCACAATTTAGCAAAAGAACAGCACTTAACAGTACCCTGGAACTTAAAACATAGGACTTAGCAATTTAACAGGGGAATAACATTTAATATTCAACTTAGCTAATAAATTAAATTAATCTTAACAACCTAGCAAAAGAGCAACTCTTAGCAGCATTTAACTTAGGTTAGACCTTGTGACTTAACCTTACTTACTGCTATCTGGATATCTGGCTGACTCAGCTCTCCAAGGCACTCAAACCCCTCAGAGAGCAGCATTTCTGCCACATTTCCCCAGCACAGGCACTCCTGTGTGCACATAGACACAAAGAGTCAGTGCAAGGCACCTGTGAGCAATTGAGGGGTGGAATGCCCCTGCTGATGCTTTGGAATCTCCCCAGCAGGCAAAGGGCTGAGCCTGGAGGGAGATGGGCCTCAGGGTCTTGGGCCCAGCCCAGGTTCAGGAGGATCCCTGAGTGCAGCAAACAGGAGAGTTCCCGGCTGGGAGAGGCCCCACTCAGAGGGAGTCGCTGGCTCAGGAGAGCTCAAGGCTCCTTTTTTTGAGCACTGTTTGTGGGGCCCCAAGAGAGGGGCTTCAGTCCCAGCAATGGCTCATCCTGGCTGCACTTGGCACCAACAGCTTTCTTTGGCAGTGTGAGAACAGGGATGTTGCAAGGCCACTGAGGAACAAAACCAGTTCCCAGGGCTGCTGCTAAAGGAACCAGGAGCTGGTTGGGCAGCAGCAGTGCCTGGAGCAGACAGTGTTTGTGATGAGCTGCAGAGGAGCTGAGCCCAGGGGCTGTTGGCCAAGGCCGAGGCCCAAGGAGCATTTCTCAGCTGGCAGGGCGGCCTGAGAAGGGGAGGGGGAAATGCAGCAGCACAGGGCCCATGGCACCAAGGGACCATTGTGACACTGTGGGGCCCTGTGAGACCAAGGGACCAGTGTGACACTGTGGGACCCTTTGACAATAAGGGACCAGTGTGACACTGTGGGGCCCTGTGACACCAAGGGACTATTGTGACACTCTGGGGCCTCATGCAATTATGGAGAGCACTGTGACATTGCTGGGCCTCATGGAACCATGGGGACTGTACTGATGCTGTGTGGCTCCATGGAATTTTGGGATCATTGTGACACTGAGAGGCCCCATCATACCAAGGGTCCATTGTGACATTGCGGGGTCTCATGGAACCATGGAGACCATTATGACCCTTTGGGTGTCATGGAACCAAGGGGCCATTGTGACACTGAAGGGCACCGTGAAACCAAAGGTCCATTGTGACATTGCAAGGCCTCATGGAACCATGCAAAGACAGTTAAGACACTTTACAGCCTCATTGAACCAAGAGGCCATTGTGACACTGAGGGGCCCCATGGAATCATGGAGACCATTGTGACACTATGAGGCCCCATGAAATAAGCAAAGCATTGTGACACTGTGAGGCCTCATGGACCAATGAGACCATTGTGACCCTAGGAGGACCACTGTACTCTTGTGGTGCCTCGTGACACCAAGAGGCCTTTGTGACACTGCAGGGCTGCATGGAACCAAAGGTCCATTATGACACTGCTGGGCCTCGTGTCATCTGTGGTCCATTGTGACACTGTGGAGCCAAAGGAGACCATTGTGACACACCAAAGCCCCAGGGTCCAAAGGTCCATTGTGACATTGCAGGGCTCATGGAACAGAGCAGTCACGTGACATTGTGGGGCCTGGGAGACCACGGAGACCATTGTGACACTGCAAGGGCTCATGGAATCCTTGGGACCATTGTGACTCTGCAAGGCCTCAGGGAATCCTTGGGACCATTGTGATGCTGCAAGGGCTCATGGAATCCTTAGAACCATTGTGACACTGTGGGGCCTTATGACACCTAGGGACCACTGTGACATTGTGGGACCCCATCATACCTAGTGGCCAGTGTGACACTGCAGGTCTTCTTGTAATCAAGGGGCCATTGTGACACTGCTGGAACCCATGGAATCAAGGCACCATGATAACACTGCGGGGCCCCATGGATCCAAGGCACCATTGTGACACTATGGAGCCCCATAAAACCAAGGGAACACAGAACAGGTCTGGCTGGTTTGGCCTTCCATGGACTGCCTGACAGCTCCAAGTGATCTTTGGATGTTGAGGGTCACTTCTCATCTGCTGCTGAAACACTGGGGCTCTGTGCTTTCCTTCCCATTGGAAAAGAACTGTTCCTTCTCCTCCAGGCACCCATGGCCAGAATGGGGATTTCACCTCCAAATTTCCTTATATCCAGGGATTCTTCCTATAGGAATATTGCCAGGACTGGCTGGCAGTGGTTTCACAAGGGTCACCTCTCATCTGTCCCCAAAACACTGGGGGAGGCTCCATGCTCTCCTTCCCATGGGAAAGAACTGTCCTGCTTCTCCAGGTGCCCATGGCCAAGACTGGGCTCCTCCTCCAAAATTCCCTAAATCCAAAATCTGCTGTTCCTGACAAGCCTGGCTGGCCTTGGCCTACTGAGGCTCTCACCTGGCTTCCAGACTTTGGGACTCTGTGCTTTCCTTCCCAATGGAAAAGAACTGTCCTTCTCAGCCAGGTACCCATGGCCACATATGGGATTTCACCTCCAACATTGCCTGTTGTGACAGACTGGAGGAGATTGTTGGCTCTAAACATTTTGTGTTGTGGGGAGGAAGGGGCAGGTCCAGCCTTGCCCTGCCCTGTAGGCCCAGCCCTGCCCTACCCTGTGACCCCAATCCCCCCAGGGGCCTCCAGTGGGTTTACGGTTTCTATCTGACCCATGGTACACTGAACCCCCAGCACTGCCGTCCGACTCTGGGCACTGGGGCCCTCTTGGCTCTACTCAGTGCTGCTGCTGTACTCGAGGCACCCTGAACCCCTCACTGTGTCCCCTCACTCCAGGGATTGTGTGTGACTCACACTACCCCGATCCTCCACGCACCCGGAGCTCCATTCGGGGTTTGAGTGCCAACTCACCAATTCATCTGCCACCCTCATTTATTTGCCCTGAGGGCGGCCTACCAAGCCTTAAGGGGGAAGCATGATCCTTGTGTGCCACTCACATTTCTATTCCTCCACATGAGAAAAACTGGGGGGGCCCACCTTATCCCCCTGAGAGGCGTCTCACCCACTCAGGCTTTCTTGCTTCCCTCCGTTGAAATGGTCCCTCGCAGGGAGTCCGGAACCAAAGTACTGGAGGGCCACAGCTGCAAGCAGAGGGGCCTGAGCCACTGCGCCTGTCTCACACACTTCTTTCACTTGCCTCCACTCCTGCCACGGTTTTTTACTGACCGATGCTCCTCCACACTGTTTTGTCCTGGGCTGCCGACTGCTCCAGATAGGGCCAGATATCCCTGGAGGCCCCTCAGTCCCCTTCAGGTGTGGCCTGTCCCAGACCAGTCCCCAAGACTGTTATAGATGGCACGTGACCAGCTCTTTAGTGATTTTCAGTTTTACTGGAAACAGTCTAGGTAGGGGACCCCATGGGGGTAAGGCACACCACTGCTCCTGCCCTGTGTGGAGGAGGAGGAGGTCAGCTCCATCGTCCAGCAGAGCTGGGTCTTCTTTCCTCACGGGAATCTCTGAGTAGACGCCTGTTGGTTTCAGGTTTATAATCTTTATACTGCTCTTGGCCCACTCTAGTTAGGGTGACGAAGGTGAAATGCTCTGACCAGGGTCTTTGATATTGTCTTATGTTCTCTTTGTTTAGAGGTGTTATTTTGATTCTTTATTTGCATGGTGGTTCATTGTTCTAGAGGTTTTTGTTATGTAATCCTCTTCTGCTAAGTCTTATGGGAGTTTCAGATTTGCTTATTGGGTGACAAAATCATCTTCTTTATGGTCTCGGGTGGTTCGCCATTTTAGAAACCAAGGGGCCCAGCGGGGGTAATACCAACAGTGGTGGGGAATTTACATAATTATAAAACCTTTAACAAGCAGTTTATAACTAACACTGGAACTTTACATAACTATAAAACATTAAACAAGGAATTTATACCTATCATGGAACTTTATATTAACTCCTTTAACAAGGCATTCTCTACAACACTGTGGGAAGTTGTGGAACCAGGGGATCATTGTGGCACTGTTGGTGTCCATGGAACCAAGGGGACAGTGTGGAAACAAGAGCCATTTGTGAGCCTGGGTGTAACAGCCCAGAACACTGAAATGCTGAGGGAACCAAAGGCTCCTTTGCTCGAGTTTGGTGCATAGAAACAAACACCAGCCAGTGTATCTCAAGAGGTCAAAATGACACAAAATTTAGTGGCAAAGCACAAAAAACCAAGAAACTTTGAAGAGGATTTAATGCAACATCCAATTTACACAGAAAACACCATAGGAGAAAACAATTAATTAATCCAAATGGGAAGCTCATTTAAAAAAATTAAATCCCATTGAAGTGTGAGTAACCAACCCAAAATGTTCGATATAGCCAGGAAAATGTATTAGAAGGCAGGCAGGTTGAGAGAGAGACAGAAAGACAGAAACTCTCCTGGAAAGACACATATGACTATCAGTGCCTGGGGGTTCCAGTGTGGTTGAGAAACAAACCCCAAGGAGAAGCTTGGGCAGAGTCCATACCAGGGGCTGACCTTGCTGTCTGTGTTTTTAAGCTTTGGGCCTTTGTGGGCCTCCCACAGGTGGGGAGCCTGATCAGGAAGACCAACAGGGGCTGTGTTTAGCACTATCCCCCACTGTGTGACTGATTGACAGCTCACACGGAGTATGGGAGGCACTGGAGATGCATCCCTGCAATGGGTGTTCTGGAACCAGCGTGTCTGTAACTTTGATGGTGCCAATGGAGATTTCATTTACCAATGGAATCTGTTGGGAACCAGTGTGTCCATGGTGAAAAGACAGAACACAGGATAACATTGTTTCCAAATGAAATGTCATAGGACCAGACTGTCCAGGTGACAGAGCCTGATTCCTTACATGGATACCACCCAGGTTTGGCCTGTCATAGGACCAGGTGTCCATGGTGGCAGAGCCTGTGGAATTTTGGACTTCTTGCCGGTACAATGGAATGTATGTTAGAACCAGGTGTCCATTCAGACACATAGATCACTGTCTAACCATTGTGACTACATGGAATCACATGGAAGCAGATGGCAGGAGTGGTTGAGTATAAAAACAGGAGAACATTGTCTGCAATGGAGTCTCAGAGGACCACAGTGGTGGTGACAAACATCTGTGGGTGGTGGAACAAGGAGCTGGATGGGCTAGATGGAATCGCATGGAACCAGGTCCATGGTGACAGAATGGATCCTGAGGAACACTGAGATGTTTTTACGCAGAGGGAATCTCATGGATCCAGATGTCCATGGTTACAAATGGAACACTGCAGAGCACTGTTGTCAGAAATGGAATTCATGAAACCAGGTGTCCAGTCTGAAAGATGGAACACTGGAGACTGGGCTCTGGCAACCAGGTGTGCCACAGGCCATCAGCCACTGAAATCCAGAGCACGATGAAAACACTCTCTGGAAAAAATTCTTGCCCATGGAATCTCTGAACCAGGTGCTCATGATCACAGAGCCATGGAAGGACAGGACAACTTTTTGCAATAGAGCCTCCTCACCTGGAAGCTGGTGTCCTTGGTGACAGAGCCATGGACTGACCTTGGAGATGATTCAGTTTTTGGTAAATGGGGTCATCATGGAGAACACGGGGGACATGCTCCTGATGAACAGCCCAATCATGGGCACCCCTAAATCTCATGCAAGGTCTCCATGGTGAAAAATCCCTGGAAAAAAAAAAATCAAAAAAAATGGAAACCTGGGTTTCCATGCAACCTGGATGGAACCTGGAGAAAAGTCCTGGGGAACAGAACCTGGAATGTTATGGTGATAGATGGAACTCCTTGAGAACAACAGGCAGGGTGGTTGGAACAAGTCGGCCATGGTGCAGAGATGGAGGAACTGGGGATTTTGGGGGATGGAATCTCATGGAACAAGTCTTCATGTTGACAAATGGACACTGGAAATTTTCCCCCAGTTCTGCAGACGGGCAGTGATCCAGGTGACATGGTGACGATGGGGACCGGATGGAACACTGGAAAAGATTGTTTCCTAATGGAATCTCACAGGAACGGGACCATGGGCAGGTCCAGTGCAGAGACCTGATGGAAAAGAACCTGCGTCCATGGGGAGAGGCTTGCTATGGAAAGTCAGCCTGGGAGATTCGTACCTAACAGTCCCATGGATGTTGAAAGGCAGAGATCACAGAATATTGGAACACTGAGAAGAGGACACCTTGAAAAATGGAATGTTCATGGAACCTCATGTCAAAGACCGACAGTTCATGGAACAGTGGAGATGGAACCCCAGGGTTTTCATGGAACCAGATGTCCGTATATAAAGATGGATCAATGGATAAGGATTGCTCATGGGTAGTTTGAAACAGGTGTCAGTTAATGGCCTGATGGAACACTCCTTTGATTGTACCCAATTGGCGTGGAATTAGGTGAATATACGGCTACAAAGCCTGATGGAACACTGGAAATTCTTTTTTTACTAATGGCGATTAATGGAATATTGTCCGGGGTGACTGCTTTGTGGAACACTTAGAAGATTGTTACTCAAATGGAATGTCATGGAACAAGGTGGTCTCACAGACACCAATGGAACACTCTTTTTTTTTTCCCGTCAATCTCATGGAATCAGGTGACCCCCATGGTGACAGAGCTGCATGGAACAATGGAAAAGTTTTAATACCCATGGCATCGCATGGATCCGATGATGGTGGCCTCACGGAACACTGAAGAACATTGTAATCCAATGGAATGTCATGGAACCTTTATTCCATGGGCACAGAGGATGGAACACCGGAGACATTTTTCTGGATGGAATCTCATGGAAGAAAGGTGTCCATGGTGACTGATGGAGGAACAGATACCATTGTTTCCCAAATGGAATGTCATGGAGACCAAATGTCCTTGGTGATTGGAGAACTGGTTCAAATCTTTAATGCAATGGAATCTCATGGAACTTATTGTCAGGGGACAATCTGGCTCAGGCCAGCACCAGGTGGTCCCAAAATGGAAGTTGGAGATTTCCAATGTCCAGCACATGGAGGAAAGATCCTCAACACCAGTTCCCATGGGATGGAACATTTACCAGATCTTTGAGGAGCCTGATGCAAAAGATGAACATGTAAAAAGCCCGAAAAATCAATGTAAGTGAGAAAGAATCAGGTGTTTTTGGTCAAGACAGAAAAAGGGAAAACAGTGCAAATTAATGTTATTACAAATATGATATAAATGGAAATCTTCTGGGCCTGTGAAAAATGTCTCTCAGGGAGAGAAACTAGTATATAAAAGGAGAAGTATTGGTAATAATTCAATTGCCTGGGATGTCTCTGAAAACAGAGCATTTTGATGGAAGCGTTGAACCCGGATCCTGTGTGGGATCATCGGCTGATTCTTCAATGGTTCAGAGTTTTGTTGATATTGAATTTGTGATCTTTGTTATTTTGGATTTTATAGGAATACTGATAGATAAGAATTGTTATTAATGCTATGTAAATACTTTTAAAAGGTTGTCATAAGCCCCTTCAAACATTTCATGTTGATAAGTTGATTGTAAAATGGAGTTCTCAGAATTTATGATAAGATTTTATTATCAAAGTGTTGTTGTAATATTTACAGCCAGCTTTCATGTGCTTCATTATCTCTTTTGTGTGATTATCTGCAGGACATGTGTCTCTTCAGAATCTTGTCTTTATTTTTTTTGACTACTCATGTTTTTTGGGTTTTTTTAAATCCAGATTGCCAGTTTCATGGTTTTCTTCATTATTATTTCTTCAGTTATTACAGAGTATTGCACTGGAGAATTCAAAAGGTTTGCTGTGTTTGAAGAATTTCTGTCCTGACAGAAGTTTTGGAGGGATTCAATTATTCAATGGTTTGATTGATCTTTAATCCTAAGGTTTTCTATTTATAATTGCTTTTTAAGAGTCTTGTTTTAAAATGTATTGAATGATCCATTAATTAGGGTTCGAATTCTGGCCAAATTCTAGCACTAATTAAATGGAATTATTGAACAATCAGCCCAGATGTTTTCTGCATCAAAAGTATTCAAGTCCTTTTGGCTTGGCGATTTGACCATATATGATAGAATTGAAGCTGTTTTCAAATTTGTTTTAAGATTCATCACATGAGTTCTCCAGTTCTCTGTTGGAGGTTCATCAGTTCTGGGATGACAGTTCAGTTTTTAATACTTGATTTTAGATGGTTATTGGTTGTGTGTATTATTTGATTGATTTTTAATTGTTGTTGTCTTGTATTTCCCTATGCAGTATTGCATGGAGACCTGGAACAGAACAGATCAATGTTTCATTTTTATATCAGGACCCATTCTTCACTTCCAAGATTTTGAGATAATTGTCTAGTCCTGTGGGGACGTGGATTTGTTTGTGTTTTAGCAGGTGATGGGGTTTGGATGGATCTCAGTGAAGAATATGAAACTCAGTCAGGTGCATAGGAATGCTGACAAAAAGCACAGGCAAGGAAACACTGACCTTTCCACAAGCAGAAAAAGAACACAGGGATGTGGACCACAGAAGTTCAAGTATTGTGCTTTGCCTACAGAAGATTGTGGACTTTGGGTTGTTTCATGGATGAGGACACGCAGTGATACCTACTGGTGTCACTGGAACTTTGCCCCAGAAACAGGACTTTTTAATAATTGGTAAGGACACAGCAGCATCCTTGAACTTGATCATTTATCCTTCAATCGTTTGCAAATCAAGATGAAGAGCTGACAGTCTTAGCCAAAGCTCTTCGACCACCACTGACTGTTCAGAGAACACCCTGGTAAAAGCTCTCATTTTGCCACCACATGCTGCGGAACAAGTCATGCGGTGTTTGATCAGCAGGACTTTCCCTCTGGAGACCATGCCCATGGAATTGACCAGTGTTCATCATTCGGAAGAAAACTTCAGGCTCATGGAGACTGCTGCATGACTTCAGGAAGACCAATGAAGTCTTCAAGGACATGGGACTGCTTCGACAGGGACCTCCTTCCTCTCAATGATTCCCAGACTGGCCACTTGTGATCACTGATCTCAAGGACTCTTTCTTCAGCATCCTGTTCCATCCAGATGATGCTCCTCCACTTGCATTCTATGTCCCAAGCATCAACAGGGGAGGAGCCTCTGCAAAGGTACCAACACAACAGGGCCGCAAGAAGCTCGTGACTGTGTGATTGCAGAAGGTGCAGAAGGCAGGACTGGAAATCAGTGTTTCCAAGATTCAGAAGATCGCACCATGGAAATACCTAGGGTGGAAGATCTTGGAGCAAACAATAAGACCACAGAAGATGGAAGTCAGCTCCAAAAATCAACAATTTGCATGACCTACATCAGTTTCTCAGAGAAATCAACTGGATGAGACCAACCCTGAGGATCGCAAAGAATGACATTCCAGAGGCTCAATCGGGGCAG
This sequence comes from Emberiza elegans, assembly GCA_024865655.1. Taxonomy (NCBI): domain Eukaryota; kingdom Metazoa; phylum Chordata; class Aves; order Passeriformes; family Fringillidae; genus Emberiza; species Emberiza elegans. The sequence goes on from JALJVW010001403.1 coordinate 16,703, forward strand.
AGAGGAAAATTTGACAGTGACATCAAATCTCCCAGAACTTTTACACCTGAAGCACAGAAAGAACTCGAGAAAGTTACAGAAGTCTCAAAAGATGATCCTCACAGACCTGGAGATGGCATCCCAAATTATAATAGAAGCAAGGACAAGGTTGCTGACAATGTCAGGCAGGAATTTTCTGCAATTCATTTACCATTGAAGAAGAATTATTTTGACTGGGCAGTGCAGAAATCAAAAGACTTGTTAATAGCATTGTTAAGGTAGCCAGGAATTTGCATGATTCATTTTACAGGTCACAGATTGTTGAAATTAAAAAATATGTTTTAGGAAAAACCAAGAATAAGTAAGGAACCATTGGATGGGATAACAGTATTTGCTGATGGTTCAGGAAAAATTCACAAATCAGTAAACACGTGGCAGAATTTGGTCGCAGGGGAATGGGACTCAGATGTAAGAACAGTCCAAGGTTCACCACAAATTGTGGAACTGGCAGCAGTTGTCAGGGTGTTTCAATTGTTCCACCAACCTCTAAATCTTATCACAGATTCAGCATACGTTGCAAATATAGTCAGACAATTGGAGGGTTCGCTTTTGAAAGAAACAAGCAATGAAAACTTATATTCATACTTATCATGTATGAAAACACTGCTGAAAAACGGGGAACACAAATATTTCATTACTTACATTAAGGCACACTCGTCCCTTCCAGGATTTTCAGCAGAAGGGAAAGCCCAGGCAGACAAGCTAACCATGCCTATTTCACAGACTTTACTGGATATTTTTTGAGCAGGCAGGTTTGAGCCATACATTTTTTCATCAAATGCAATAAAGTCAGGCAAGGGAAATCATTAGTGCTTGCCCAAATTGTCAGCTTGTGCAGCCACCTGCATCCACAGGAGCAGTCAATCCAAGAGGATTGCATAAAGCCTCATGTCTGTGGCAAGCTGATGTCACAAAAAATATCCATCTTTGGGAAGCTCAGAAACATCCAGGTCTCAATTGATACATTCTCAACAGCTCCTTTTTCAGAACCCAACTCACCAATTCTCAGGCATTTTTTCTAACATTACCCAGGCAAAATCAAGGCAGAATCCTTTAGCTTTGTTCAGAAATCCAGAAACAGGACAGATTGAAGGCCCTCTCAAACTAATCACGTGTGGCAAGGTTTTAGCTTGTGTTCCACAGGGTGAGGTCTGAAGAGAGTGTTGGTGAGACACGTGAAGCCCCACAGGACTCGGACGCAGGAAGACCACGGATCTCGTAAATGAAGAGGTGAGCACGGAGACAGAGGCAGAAGACAAGACTGTGGACATCTCCTCAAACAACTCATAAAGGGATCAAGGACTTGGGACTTCTCTCAGGGCTTGGGTGTCACAGCATGGAAGAGCTTCTCACAAGGAAGTGAAGTCATGACCTTGAGATGGAATCAGGTACTGTTCGTGGTGCCTCATTTTTCCATCTATTGCCTCAGGCAATGGAGCAGATTTGCCCATGGTCCAGCCAAAACAAAAGTTTGGGAAGCTTTGGCCAATGCAGTGAGTTTATACAGCATCTGCTTTACATATTCAAGGCCAGAGAGACCATTCTCAACTTGTCTGGTGGGCTTGCCAGTGAGTGAATGGCCAATTCCAAAAATATTTCTATAAAGATTTCACAGGTCATTTCAAATCCTGTGAATGAATGGCATCTTTGGACACAGTTCCTCCCTGTGGCTCCTTTTTGAACCTCAGGAACAGGAAACTCTTGGGTCAGCAAAAATTAATTTTTGTATAAAATTGAACTTCCGAAAGTACACACACAAAAAATAAGCCAACCAATGTCACTCCAATTCATCCTTTTATAGAAATGCATCTGCTTGGTAAAAAAAATACACCAAGGTGACAGCCAAAGTCATCACTCCAGGTTCCAGTGAATTACGACAGGAATCTTTTTTTCATTTGTGGGGACAGAATTTGGCCTGTTATCCCTGCAAGTTTCAAAGGTGGTCCATGCGGCATTGGAAAAATTATTTCATTGCTAACACCCAATTTGAGAATTTTGAAAGAGCAAACACATGAGGGGAAAAGATCAATGGAACAATACAGTCCAAATTGTGATGGTGATGTGCACACATGAGACAAGGCACTGGAGAACTGCAGTTGCAATTTTCTCCCCACAGGCAGCATTATGGGGTGGCCTTGTGCTCAGTTGGAGAACATGGGTTGCTGGCTGAGCAAGCATGCTTGAGCTGTTTCTTTTACACTGAGTGAAATGTTAACAGACATCAACAATGTACCCCATGAAATCCTCTCCAAAACAGAGCAGCCATGATTGACTATCTGCTGCTGGCACATGGACAGTTCTGGGGACAGCTACTGTTGCCTTCAGTCTTGCCAGACAGGTGTCCTTCCTTCACTCTCCTTGCTGTGATGTGCAAAGGAACTCCAAAGGGCCCATGGCATCAACCCACAGCCAGGCTGTCCAGCTGGGACAGAGCCTCTCTGATGGGGCACTGGAGAAGAGTTTTTAAAATACAGCTTTATAAGGAACCATCTTTAACCCAAGTTTTGCAGAGGCAGTCCCAGTGAGGACTGAAAGCAGAATACACTTCAGAGCACAGCCCTGAAAGCACTGAGAGTGCCTGACACAATGCCAGCAAAGGACACAGTACCATTAATATATATAATGGAGCCTCTCTAGGTAGGCCATTATTATTATATATAATGCCCAGCTAGCTCAGTAGTCAAGTCTTTAGTGGAGACCCAAGAAGCTGAGTTAATGGGGGCCAAGCCACCGGCTCCTGACAGCGAGCTAGTGATATTCAGCTCAGTGATTGTCACCTTTTCATGGATTAAGCTCTGCTGCTAGGAAGGATGTGCCCATGGGGCAATGGCATGGCAGACGGAGAGATTGGGGTCAGAGAAAACAACGTGGTTCCATGTGATGGTTTATTCGGGAGGTGGCACTCGAAGGGGAACAGCTTCTTCTTCTCCAACTGGGGGTACAGAGGGCTATTTTATAGCCTTGGCATGGATCCAAAACCAGCCAATACCGCAGGTTTAAACATATTCCTTAACTGACCAATAGCTAAAGGTTACAATAGTATTGCCTTAACTGATTAAAGGGCTGGGTTTTCAACCAGGTCAGGGTCAGAGGGACAAGATAACACTTGCTCAGGAATGACTCAGCATTCAATTCTCCAAGGAGCTTTTCCTGTATCTTTGGGGTTCCACACATTAAAAATACAGTATTAGGAAAGCTGCAAGAGTAGAACAAACAACACTTCTCATGTTTCTTGTAAAATTGCTGGAGACAGAGTAATGAATGTTGTATGTGAAAGCAAATAAGACTCTACTGCAATATCTGCAAGCACAAAATTCACAATTTCATGTCTCCCAGAACAGGAATTAGGCATGCAGAAAACACTCTTCCTAAAACAATTCTTACGCATGGAACCATATGTATGAACATAGAATTGGAGGGAAAGATATAAAAATATTTCTCATAAATGCTTTCCAGTGGAAAAAATGTCATCCAGCACAGAGCTGTTCTGGTAAGAGGTTTTTACTGGTTCTAGATTGATCTATAAATTGGGCATGATTACATTCAGCCTGTAAACATTTTCCAAAGGTTTACAGAAAGACACAAATTGAATCAGTGGACTAGCTTTTTAACCAGTTTATTGGAGTCAATAAAGTGTTTTAAGCTGGAGTTTAATTAACTCATGGAAGGAAATGAATGGAAGGGTTCCTAAACACACTGAGCTGGTGATTCAGGTCTAGACTGAACACATTCCTGGACAGAATGTAAGCGAAACTGGATAGCTACTTGGTTGTAAACACTGTTTTTACATTATACTCTTCTCATTTTTCAAGGCCTCCCTGGCTGATTATGGGAGCAGGAAGGAATCCCCCCTCATCTTGAAGCACAGGCTGGTTTGAAAGACTGAACACAAAGATGGGAGATAGTCTTCCACCAGGGAGATGATCAAGAGCCCAAGCTGGAGACAGGATGAAGGGTGTACTCATGTTCTTTGTACTGTAAACTTTCAACTGGGGGAGGGGGCAGCCTGGCTGAAAGCGAGACTGACTTTCTAGGGGTTTTCTTTTTGAAAGGGCCCATTATACACATCCAGCATATTCTACAGTTTTTCTCAAAGATATTTATTACAGAGAAAGGGTATAAACACAGCTGATGTCTACTGCTAACCTTCTGCAATTTCACTGAAGTTGTGGATCTGGTCCCTCTCCACACTGGTTTAGGACACTGGACATAAAAGGGGGTAGACTGACTGGACTGGGCACCAAAGGACCCTCCTGTGTGGTAGAGTTCTCACAGCTGTTTTCTCTCTCATCTTCCTCTATAGTTCCTTCTCCAGGAAACTCCCTCTATAAACAAATTTTGCTGTGGTCATTCAATTACTGCATTTGTTTCCATTATCATATTGCAAGCCCCTTGTACCATGTCAGTTCTTTTGCACCCTGAGATCAAATCCGAACCTTTTTGAAACCGTCATATGAGGATGGATCATGCGCCCCTGAGGACCCTCCCCAAATTTCCCCCCAAAGCCCAACAGCACCCCAGACCCCGCTAAAACCCCTCAGACCTCCCCAAAATTCCCCTCGACCCTCAGGACCCTCCCTTCCCTGCTGGCCTCCTCAGCAGCTCCCAGAGCCCCGTCTCCCAGCGCCTCCCATTCTCTCGCTCCCGCGCCGAGCCGGGCATCGGGGTCCCTGAGGGTCAGGGGCAGGGAACTTGGGCCCCGCCCGGGCGCGGGGTCAGGGGCGCGCGCTTGGACTCGGCTCTGATTGGGATAGGGTGGGCGGGGAGGGCCTACTGAAACCAGGGGGACATTGTGACCCTGCAGGGTACCAAGGATCCAAGGGGCCATTGTGACACTGTGGGGTCTTGGAATCAAGGACACTTTGCTGGCTCTGTTATAAATTATCCCCATGGGGCCAGTGGAAACATCTTGGCTTCATGGAACCAAGGGATCGTTGCTGCATTTCAGGGGACTGCTGAAGAGAGGGCCATTGGTCTCAGGGGCACTGTGGATCCCATGCTGAGACCATTGTAGTATTTGGTTGTCCATGTCATGGAGACGCTAAAAGAATGTAAGTTTACGGAACCAAAATGTCAGTCAAGAAAATGTCCTAGGCTACGTTTCAGAAGTTCATTGTGGACCTTTAAACCCAGGAACTGCCATGGTGACACAGTTGTTGCAGTGGAACTGATAGAGTTGTTATCTTTACCCCTTCCCATGGCAACCATTGTTCAGCCATCTAATCCAGGGCCATTATGACACCCAGGCCCCATCCCATTGTGACACTGTGACTCTGTGGAAGGAGACATGAAATTGGCCACTCCAAATGTCACCCAGGTTTAGCTCCTTCTTGCCAGGCATCTGCCCCTGAAACCAGTTTGCTGCTGGTTGCTGCAGGAAAAAGGGTCCATTTTTTGACATTTTGGGACAAAATGGATCAAGGGAAATTTCGTATTCAAGGGATTGATGGAACAAAAGGGTCCGTGGCAGACAGGTCTGGTTGGTCTTTGATTCATGGAGCCAGAACATCCATTGTGACCAAACACTGAAAGGGAACCTACTGTTCAAGCGTAACAATGCGGATCCAAGGAGACCATGGTGTTGTTTCCCGTTGTTTATAAAGCTTTGCATTACTCATGGAATCATGGAGCCCATGTATGATATTAGCTGTAGCGTGGGGCCCCATAGAACCAAGGGACACTTAGAACCAAGTGATACCACTGTTGAGCACAGAACTCATGGAACTAAAACCATTGCCACAGAGCAAGGCCTCATGGAAACATGGAGAGCACCATGGATCCAAGGGACCAATGTGACACAGTTCTGCCTTGGTGGAAAAAACGTTATTGTGGTTTGTTTCTTGACACACAAGGACCAGCAGACAAGCAGCGGTGAGGTCCAATGCTCCAGCTGTGTCATAGAGTCAGCCGCCCAGGGGAAACTCAGGACGAGCCAGATTGGGAATGAAAAAATACAAAAAGGGAAAACCCCCCATAGGGCTGAGTGTTGCCAGCCAACTCTGTCCAGCTGTTCTACAGGGAGTGAGGATTTGTTCTATATGGTTTTTGTTCTAGGCGTCCCACCACTGGTCAGGAGCTCAAGGCACAGCTTTGTGAGCAGGCCAGAGCTGCCCGACACTGTTCTCGTCAATATCAATCCATGTTTATTGTTCTTCATCATATTGTTAAAGTTCCTTTTAAACAACTCCATTGATCCTGCTCCTTTTCATTTACCACTATTGTCCCTTTTGGGAGGCAGGGTTTGAGGATGAAGAGACGAGAATCTTGACTCCATGATTGAGATAGTTATATTATATATATATGTTACATTATAACTATACTACCACCTTGCACCGCGGCCCACTAGTTCCAGCAAGGCTGTCAGGCCTGAAGGGCTACCGCCAACCCATACGAATTCTGATGACGTGTCAATTTGATTGGCAGCGGGGCACGCAGGCTCATGATAAATTTGTAATCCTGACCTTGGCATGGCAAGGACATCCCTCCTATCAGGGTGAGAGTTTTGCAAAACAAGGATAGATTGCTACTGTCTGTTCTGGCCCCTTCTTTCGTGTGGAGGTGTTATACCAGCTGGGTGCTTCATGCCCGGGATTGTCCCCCACCCCGCTCACTGAGGGACTTCTTTTGAATGGCCACCTTCCAGGCCAGTGTGCTTGGG
>JALJVW010001404.1:0-21973 GCA_024865655.1 Emberiza elegans
TTTCCCAAGTGTGAAAAGGAGATGATTGCCATTAGAGAAAGGTGACTCTTCCTTCAGGGCAGGCAGTTCTTGTGGTAAAAAGTAATATTGAAATGACAAAAAATCTTTAGGGTTTGACTTGTGACTTTACTCCTTTCTCTAGAAAGATCCATTGTGATATTCTGATTTCTGATTCAAACCCTAGCTCCTCACCAGTTTTTGGCTGGCCATTTTGCCTGCTCTGATTTGACAGCTCACATTAGCCACGCTTTCTGGCTATGAGCCCATGTCAAATGGCTGATCAACTTGCACCTGCACCTTTCATTTACTGGCTAAAGCTCTCACCAATACTTCTAACAATGAAGCCATAGGTAGTGAAACCCTAAGCTGACCTTATTGAAGTACTTTTTCAAGAAGCACCATCTGATAGCCTCAGGCTTTTCATGGTGCTCGCTGGCAGTCTGAGGGAAATGATTCTCCTGCCCATGGAACTGACTGTGGAGGGACCATTTGTGGTGTTGTAGGAGATGGGCTGAACTGTGTGTTGATAAACCTGTGGGAGGTTGAAAGGTGAGGATGGCCAATCTCATTACATAAGAAAAAATACAGCATCACCTTTTCAAAATCAGCAGAATCTGCTTTGGTAAAGTTCAGTGTCTGATCCATCATGGTCAGTGGGAACTCTAACCATTGCTCATTCCTGCCTTTCAGATTCACCAAGATGAAGACAGCCACCAACATTTACATCTTGAACCTCGCCCTGGCTGACACCTTGTGCCTAATGACCTTGCCCTTCCAGGGAACAGACACGTTCTGGGCTTCTGGCCCTTTGGCAATGTCCTGCAAGATTGCCATCTCCATTGACTACTACAACATGTTCACCAGCACCTTCACGCTGACCATGATGAGCGTGGACCACTGCATTGTCATCTGCCACCCCATCAAAGCCCTGGACATCCGCACGCCCCACAAGGCCAAGGTGGTCAATGTTTGCATCTGGGCACTGGCTTCTGTCTTTGGCATCACAGCCATGGTGATGGGATCTGCAGAGAACGAGAACAACGGTCAGTAAAACTGCACCCAGTGGAAGGGACACGAGAGCCCAGGGAGAGGGGGGGGCAGTTTCATCTGTGGGGTGAGGTCTGTGCTGTAAAATCATCGTAACTCTGCTCCTGCCCTCTGTATCACTGCTGTTGCCCGTGTGAGGGGTTTTCCTCCTGTGCTATCGCTCTGAAATCAGACTTTGCTGCAGCCAAAGTGGGCAGGAGCCATCAGATGAAACCCAAGATCATCTCCAGGATGAGTCATCACGCAGGGAAGGATGCAGGAAGGAGAGGAGGGAGCTGACGGGAAGAGAAATTCAAACTGGCTTGGAAGGACAGCGCCAGCTCCTGCAGATGGGATCTGCAGTGAACCACCCCTCTCAGATGGGAGCAGCAGGTGGGGAGAAGGGACTGTCAGAGCTGATGGTGTAGCTCTGAAGAAGAAGAAGAAAAAGACTGAGGAAATGAACACAATTTTTCATTTACGTGCTGCTGCTATTTTTTTTAAACTCTGTATTTCCAGTGTAATAATGGACAGAATGTGTCTGTATGTACATGTCTGTAGTGGAATAGAGCAGATCCAAAGTAGATTTCACCTTACCAAGCATGCCTTGGACATCTTCCTGGTGAGAGGAGGGAAGGAAATGAAGTGGCCTGTAGACACATGTATTTATGTATAGGAAAAGCCATTTTGGAGAAGTCAGAATGGCAGCTCTTGCAGAAGACATGGACATTCCTGATGGGGAGGAGGCAGCCTAAAGAGTCCCAGCTGCTCCACATGGGATAAGTGGGGTACAAACCATACAAAACCTGGGGTTCTGTGGTTTATGTTTTTAACTGAAATGAGAGCCACAATGCTGAAAGCATGTGGGAAATGCTGCCTGGGTACCACCCCTCCTGCCAGCCATGGATTGATTTTCCTCTCCCAAAGCAGGCCAGAGCTTTGTGGAAAATGAAATGTCCTGTCATTTCACTTGGTAACAAAAGCTTCCCCAAAGAGTCTCAGCACTTGAGTGCCCTCTGTGCTGGGGAGAGCAGCAGGCTGGGCTTGTCCCTGTAGCACAACAGCCCCAGGAAATCTGGGCAGTGCTGGCCAGTGGTGCTGATGGGGGAGCAAAGCACCAACCTCCACCTGGAGATGGGGAGGTCAATTCCAACATGAGAACCAGCAGTGTCACCTGGACTGTACAGATTCCAATGTGAATATATTTCTTGTGCTCTGATCTATGAGACTCTGTATTTTTAATGTATTGATTTGCCAATGTTTTAATGCTGTCATGTTCTTTCTATATGCTGTACAAAGGAATTGGATGTTATATTTCTAGGTAGAGTGTTTCTCTCATGGTTGGGCTTAAAATATAGATGCAATTCCAGTGTCCTGTGTGTAGGACCCAGATCCCTTGTAAACTGCTCAAGCTGGGAGGATTTTGATGCCGATTAACATTTGATTGGGAATCTGGATGTGTACCAGGGCAAACTTTGCAATTAGCACTTGCCCATACCAGTCTGGAGGGAGGAGGGAATCTGGGCACTTTTAAGCACTTTGTAGTGGATGTTAATGCCAGAGCCCTCACCAGGAAATCCCAAATAAACCCCAGGCATGTGAAGAACAGCTCCTTGAGAGCTGTGCTGCTGGCAAGCTGCATCCATGCCTTTGGAAAACTGGGTTTGGGTGGGATGTTTGTGGGTGGTACCAGCACTGGGCAGTGAGAGACCTTGGGTCTGCTCAGCCCTCACTGTGGGATGGTCTGATGGGGTCTGGGAATGGCTGGGGCTGAAGCTGGGAACTGACTGCCAGGCTGTTCTTTCCTTTAGGGAGCAGGAGAACATTCATTAGTGGCTGGCCAAGGAACAGCCACACTCCCTTTGTCGTTCTTGGCTGGATTTTTAAATAGATTTATGTCCTCTGAAAGAAAATATACCAGTGTTTGGCATTTTGGGAATAAACCCTTGAACAACAAAGGAGAACTCTGCATGGCAAATTTGCAGATACACTGATCATATCGGCCCACTGAATACTGGGGGCATCTAATGCAGAGTGCAAAGGTTCTTTGAATAGATAGGAGAGATGAGACTTGAAGAAATGATTTTTCAGGTGCAGAAAAAGGGATCAGACCCACGGGTCCCATGGCTCAGGCTTAGTTCTACCAAATCAAGCATGATTCGTTTTATGTCTCTGTTGGAGAGTATTTCAGAATGACCTGCCTATTGTAATATTTCCATTAAGAAAATTTTGAATTGTCAGGAACTGCCAAGATCAGAAATGTTTTGAGGCAGATCATGTTTATGTTTGGTTTGGGTGTCTCTGCAATAAAGAAAGCATGGAATAAACCCTTGGAACAATGAAGCAGAGCAAAAGTGGAACATTTGGATAGTCAATTTGTTCCCTACAGCTATCAGCCAGCTGAATTGTGGGGTCATCTACTGGGGAGTGCAAAGCTGCTTTTACTTCCACCCGCCTGGTGCCATTGTTTGTGTCCCAGCACTTGGTTTGAGGTGAAGAAGAAATAAACAAAAGCCCACACCAACAGGCTGCAATCCAGAACTGAGTGGGAATTACAGAAATAAAGGCCTTGAAAAGTAGCTTTGGAAAGGGTCTCCATCCTAGACAGTGTGAAACGCTCAGGCCTGGCCCGGCTGGGCTGAGGGGCTGGCTGCCCTTGGCAAGGGAATGGAAGGGATGGAGTTGGGGTGGGGTTTTGCAGCCATGGAAACGAGAGAACCATGGTGAGCGTGTCACAGAGGGCAGCCCCAGGCTGGGGTGGTGCAGGCTGTGCCTGACACGGCCCCAGTGGCAGCAGACGCGTCTGGCTCTGCCTCTCTGTGCCGAGCGCCGGCGATTGGAGTCACCCGGCCTTGTGCAAAGGCTGGGACCAAGCTCCCGGCGCTGACTGCTCTGAGAGCGTGCCCAGACTCAAACCCAGACACTTCTGCTAGGCAGAAGCACGGGTTCAAACATGGATTTTACCAGAAAAGGAAAGACCCCTGAAGGAAAAGGTGAGGATACAAAGGAGCTGGAAGACCAGAGCCAAATGGAAAAAATCCCCCCAGATTTCAAAGAAAACTGGTCCATGGTGGTCAGTGCTGGCTCTGTGTCAGAGTAGGTGGCTGACAGCTACAGATGATCCTGCAAGGATGCCCATGGCGTCACAACATTCTGTCATTAGTTTACTCTGCTTTCTCATTTTTGACAGTGGCCAAATCACTCATACTGTCAGCCAGGACAGGGACTGTGGCCACAGTGCACATGGTCGTGAGATGCAAATTCTGTTGTTTTCTTTGCCATCAGTGTTGGGTCTCACTACAGATAATTTCCTTTTCTTCCTCTGTTTGCTGATAGGATCTGACCCTGAGGGTGGGATTACGGTGCTACAGACACACCAATAAGGCCTGCCTGTTTGATTGGAGGTCTTTGTGGTTTCCAGAAATAACAGTCACAGCTGTGTGGGTTTTTCCTGGGGATTCACAGGCCAGCCTCAAGAAGGAATCTTTTTCCCCCTCTTATCAATGGAGCCTTCCACCTTTCCCTTCATACTTGCTAACTTAATACTGTTCAGAAGAATTAAAGACAGGCGAGTTCCAGGAAAAACAAACCCCAAAGAAATTGTGTCAAAAATTAAAAAAAACCCTTGAGTGCCACACCCATTAGAAGTGTTGATGATAAAGGTGGGAGATCACCAAACTCACTTCTTCCCTTGTGAGCATGGCCCAGCCTCACACAGAGGTGAGGGGGGAGCTGGGCCAATCTCTGCTGGGAGGAAGGGTCTTGTGGCAGCCCAGAGAGGCTGTGCACATTGCCAGGGAACAGCTGTGCCCTGCATGTGCCCCTGCAAGGAGCTGTGCTGCTGCCAGTGCCCCTGGAGCTGTGGGGCTGCTGAGCTGTGGGGCAGGGAGAGGAGCAGGAGGGTGCATGTGCAGCTGAGCCATTGCTGGAGAGCACAGGGCTCGGGGCTCCCTGCTGTCCCAGGGCAGCCCAGAGGCCAGGCTGTGCCTGTGGGAGCTCTGGGCAAGTGGCTCAGGGTTTTGCCCTTGGCTGCCTCAGTGTCTGCCAGCAGGAGCAGGTTTCCCTGTGCAGCTGTTTAGACATTTCCAGGAAACGTGTCCCATGAAATATGGAGCTTGAGATGCTTTAGATTGCATGGTGGCCTCTGTTAAACTTTGTGTGTCCACTTTGCAGGCCGGACTGGCTTTCCTCTTGCCAAGAGGTTTTCCCTGGCAAGTCCCTCCATGCTCCTTCCCTCCAAGCCGTTGCCTCCCATCCAGAAGCGCTCTCCTTCTATCAAGCCAAGCCCAACATGCAGCAGAGAGCAGGAGAATGGGAAAAATGGCACCGGCTGGGATGAGGAGAGGAGAACAAAGCAGGAGCTGAGTTCAGAGGGAAAAGGATGTAAGGTAAGGAGACCAAGCTAAGTGCAGTGTGGTAAATGTTCAGTTTATGTGCTGTTGGCAGAGCTCTGAGACCTTTTCCCTGACAGGAATTGACCCTTTCAGTGAAGTTTGAACAGGTCCTGGTTTGGCTCTTTAGCTGGGCCAGAAATGATGGGATATGAAGGAAGGGTGTGCACCTGCCCCTGCTGCCTCCAGCCCCATTCCTGGCCATGGCCTGGGGGCCCTGGAGCACCTTGGGCAGGCAGAGAGCTTGCAGAGAGCAGCAGGGCAGGGAGCTCTGCTGAACTTGCTCAGTGCCAGGGAGCCTGAGATGATGGATGTGTGGGAGCTGGAGAGCAGCCAGCATGCCGAGAGCTCAGCAGCATCGGGGCTCCAAGGCTGCTGGGGAAGTGTAGGAGGGAAGGGCAGCAGCAGAAGGAATGAGGGGCTTGAGAAAAGCAGGTTTTGACATCCTTCAGAATGGCTTTGTGGGGCTATGGCTGGAGACCAGCACTGGCTGTGAGACACCTTAGGGTCAGGGAGAGAACAGTGATCTAAAGCCACTCCCATGCCATCCAAAAGGGCAGGGGAGGCAGTGGCACCTCAGAACATCCTGATGTCAAACATGTGAATGTCAGCTGGGAATGTAGCAACACTTGCAGAGGAGTGAGCACGAGGGCAGAGGTGGCAAATGTTTGACATGGGCTGTCCCTCACCACTTTGTGTTCCCTTCCCCATCCTGGGCCAAGCTGCGCCATTAGTTTGACTTTTCCTGCCAGGTCCCAGTTGAGGGCATAGCTAAATGTCTTGAGGCATGAATGGGGGCAAGGCCGGATGCTTGATCTGAGCACTGTGTTCTACTCTTTCCAGGCTTCCTTGCTGTATTCCAGCGGTGGGGATATGAAGAAGGGGTCACTGGGACCACCTTTGATCCCCCCCATACGCAGGGCAGCGAGTCCCCCTCTTGGCAGTGCTGCAGGGTCCCTGCCAAGCTCTCCCCAGCTGGAATTCCAGGGGTCGCAGGAGATGAGGTGAGCCAAGGTGTCTGCTGCTGCTGCAGTGTGCTGATCAGCTCTCTCTTCCCATCTCGTGGGGTTATTTTGCCCAGTCAGGTGTCCCATGTATTTAGGAAAGCTTCTGTGTATTCTCCATTTTGGCCATCTATGATGATCCAGCACAATGTCAAAGGCAACACCAATGTCCCAAGAGCAGAGGTGGTGGTGGGGAAGGGGAGGCAGGGCTTCAAAGCACCTCAAGATGGGTCCTCTGCTGGACTTGGCTATTGTTTCACACAGAGCTTGGTCAGCTCTGTGTGACTCCAGCAACTGAAAGCTTAAGGACAATGAATCAGCTTTGCATCCTGTTGGGTTTATGTGTTGCATTTCCTCCTTCATCACAGTGACCATGCTAAGAAGGTTTGCCCCCTTTCATGGTACACCCATTCCCTCCCTTCTCTTTCTACCTCCTCACATGTTCTTTTGTCCTCCATTTTCTCCAGGCCAGGATCCAGCAGCATAAACCAGGAGAAGAACTCTGAAGATGCAGGTAGGAACAGGGCATGTCTGTCCTAGAATGACCATTGTAGTCTTGACTCAGAGGTGACATTTGGAAAGCTTGGTTAAAACCCATTTTTTTTAAATTTCTTTAAATTCATTTCAATTCCTTGATGGGCTCAGTGGACTCTCTGAGAGCCCAGTCACTGGGAGTGTGTGCTCCAGTGGTGCAGTGAGAATTCCTCCAGTGTGAAGTGTTGAGTGGCAGGAGCTGGAGTGGTACCTTGGGGCCCTGGAGATGCAGTGCAGGGCAAGGAAACATTCCTCTCCATCCTGCACATGCCTTTTATCTCCCTGCAGCCTTTTTAGTGTCCCAACTAGCAGGGACAAAGAAGGCATTTAGCATGAAAGGAGAAATCCCACTCCTTCCTCCTGCTTTTGGAGCAGAAAACCTTTCCTTGGGGCAGTTTCTGAGCTGAACCCTTTGAGATGTGAAGGCGATTCATGGACATTGCCTGGTTTTGTATTGGCAGAAATAGGGAAACCTCCTATGACAGAAAGTCCTTATAAATTTTCCAGTTAGGGAGAAAGAGCCTTCCAAATGGATGCATCCTATGCAGGGTGTGAGTTTGTCATGCTGTGACAGCACAAGCCCACAGCCACCTATGGCAGGTGCACAGTGACAAATCCCTTCCCTGGCTGTCTCTGCCTGTGTCAGTGTTGCAGGCTGAGGCTGGGGCAGGAGATGCCTTCTGCCTTGTCCCTGTCCCTGCCTTGCCTGATCCCTGACAAGTGGAATTGTGCCAGACAAAATGCAGTCTCTGGTGCATCTGGGTCAGGCAATGCTTTCCAGTTGAAAGCCTCAATGACACTGTTGTTGTTCCTTTGGCATCTCTGGGTGTGGAATGATAGGAGAGATGAGACTTGAGGAAATAATTCTGCTGATGCAGAACAAGGGATCAGATCCCCTGGTCCCTTTGGGGCTCAGGGTTAGTTCTGCCAAGTCCTGGCTATGGCCCCTTTGGAATGACTCCTTCATTGCTGATATGCAGCTGGAATGCTTAATGCTAAGGGGAATAGTATTGCTCAGTAAGTAAGATGACATTTTTCTGGATTAATTTACCAGAAATTACCTAATTCATTAACCTTTACCTGTTGCAGTTTTAAAAATGATCTGGCCATTCTACAGGGATAAAAAAATACAGATTGGAGAATGGTCTTTTTATGATCTACCCTTTGTAATTTCCACTAAAATTTTTGAATTGTTATGAACTGCCATGATCAGAAATGTTTTGAACCAGGTCATGTTTATGTTGGGTTTGGGTCTCTGCAGGAAAGAAAGCAGGGAATAAAGCCATGGAGCAATGAAGCTGAGCAAAACCAAAATATTTGAAAGCTAATTTGTTCCCTGCAGATTTGGGTCCTTGAATACTGGGGACTTGTAATGGGGTGTGCAAAGCTTCTTTTACTTCTGACATGGGGTGCCACTGTTCATGTGCCAGCACTTCCTTCCTTGTGAAGAGAAATGGAATGAGTTTGGAACTAAGCAAACCCAACCCAGAACTGAGTGGGAGTTAGAGAAACAAATGCCATGAAAACTAGCTTTGGAAATTACTTCCTAGGTGCAATTGTCAAATTCTGAAGACCACAGTGGGTTGCCAACAGTTTAGAAGGAAAGGGATTTCAAAGTAGTGGATGGGCAATGAGCAACGCCTAAGCAAAGCAGTAGAAGCTTTCTCTCTTGGGTTGCCAGCTCCATACAGTTCAGAGGAATTCTAGTGATGCTAGTTTCATGAAAATAAAAACAGAGCAATCTTCTGAATAACTCAAAAACCCCTTGGATGCTTCATCAATCCTGGGATGGATTGATTGTAATGGTGGGAGCTCACCTAACTCACTTCTTCCCTTGTGAGCATGGCTCAGCCTCCCACAGAGGTGAGGGGGGAGCTG
Source organism: Emberiza elegans (assembly GCA_024865655.1). Classification (NCBI taxonomy): domain Eukaryota; kingdom Metazoa; phylum Chordata; class Aves; order Passeriformes; family Fringillidae; genus Emberiza; species Emberiza elegans. The sequence goes on from JALJVW010001404.1 coordinate 8,834, forward strand.
GGCCAATCTCTGCTGGGAGGAAGGGTCTTGTGGCAGCCCAGAGAGGCTGTGCACATTGCCAGGGAACAGCTGTGCCCTGCATGTGCCCCTGCAAGGAGCTGTGCTGCTGCCAGTGCCCCTGGAGCTGTGGGGCTGCTGAGCTGTGGGGCAGGGAGAGGAGCAGGAGGGTGCATGTGCAGCTGAGCCATTGCTGGAGAGCACAGGGCTCGGGGCTCCCTGCTGTCCCAGGGCAGCCCAGAGGCCAGGCTGTGCCTGTGGGAGCTCTGGGCAAGTGGCTCAGGGTTTTGCCCTTGGCTGCCTCAGTGTCTGCCAGCAGGAGCATGTTTCCCTGTGCAGCTGTTTAGACATTTCCAGGAAATGTGTCCCATGAAATATGGAGCTTCAGCTGCTTTAGATTGCATTGTGGCCTCTGTTCTATTTTGTGTCTCCACTTTGCAGGCCGGACTGGCTGCCCTCTTGCCAAGAGGTTTTCCCTGGCAAGTCCCTCCATGCTCCTTCCCTCCAAGCCGTTGCCTCCCATCCAGAAGAGCTCTCCTTCTATCAAGCCAAGCCCAACATGCAGCAGAGAGCAGGAGAATGGGAAAAATGGCACCGGCTGGGATGAGGAGAGGAGAACAAAGCAGGAGCTGAGTTCAGAGGGAAAAGGATGTAAGGTAAGGAGACCAAGCAAAGTGCAGTGTGGTAAATGTTCAGTTTATGTGCTGTTGGCAGAGCTCTGAGACCTTTTCCCTGACAGGAACTGGCCCTTTCAGTGAAGTTTGAACAGGTCCTGGTTTGGCTCTTTAGCTGGGCCAGAAATGATGGGATATGAAGGAAGGGTGTGCACCTGCCCCTGCTGCCTCCAGCCCCATTCCTGGCCATGGCCTGGGGGGCCCTGGAGCACCTTGGGCAGGCAGAGAGCTTGCAGAGAGCAGCAGGGCAGGAGCTCTGCTGAACTTGCTCAGTGCCAGGGAGCCTGAGATGATGGATGTGTGGGAGCTGGAGAGCAGCCAGCATGCCGAGAGCTCAGCAGCATCTGGGCTCCAAGGCTGCTGGGGAAGTGTAGGAGGGAAGGGCAGCAGCAGAAGAAATGAGGGGCTTGAGAAAAGCAGGTTTTGACATCCTGCAGAATGGCTTTGTGGGGACTTGGCTGGAGACCAGCACTGGCTGTGAGACACCTTAGGGGCAGGGAGAGAACAGTGATCTAAAGCCACTCCCATGCCATCCACAAGGCCAGGGGGGACAGTGGCACCTCAGAACATCTTGATGTCAAACATGTGAATGCCAGCTGGGAATGCAGCCACACTTGCAGAAAACTGAGCATGAGGGCAGAGGTGGCAAATGTGCAACATGGTCTCTGCCTCTGCAGTTCCCTTTGCATTCCCCATCCTGGGCCAAGCAGACCCTCAGTTTGACTTGTTTATTCCTGCCAGGTCCCAGTTGAGGGCATACCTAAATGTCTTGAGGTAGGATTGGGGCAAAGCTGGATGCCTTTTCTTTTTTTCCAGGCTTCCTTGCCATATTCCACTGGTGGGGAAATGAAGAAGGGTCATTTGGACTGCCTTTGATCCCCCAATACACAAGGCAGGAAGTCTCCCTCTTGGCAGTGCTGTGGGGTCTGTCCAAGCTCTCCCCAGATGGATTTTCAGGAGTCCTGGGAGATGAGGTAAGCCAAGGTGTCTGTTACTCCAGTGTGCTGTTCACCTCACTCTTCCCATCTTGTGGGGTGATTTTCCACAATCTCCCATAGATTTAGGCAAACCTCTGTGTATTCACCATTTGGCCCATCCTATGTCAAACCCAACACCAATGTCCCAAGAGCAGAGGTGGTGGTGAGGAAGAGGAGGCAGGGCTTCAAAGCACCTCCAGAATGGTCCTTCTGGACTTGGCTATGGAATCCCTCTGTAATTGTTGTGGTGACATTTGGGAACTGTACTGCATGGGTCTGGATCCTGCAGGTCTTTGAATGCTGTGATCCTTGACTGTCAAATTCTGCAACCAGGAGAATATGCTTGGGCAAATATTGGCTGCTGGAGAGGTGTCTGCAAATTCAGGTGCTGCTTCTGTAAACATCAGGTGTAACTTCACTGTGCCTGGGGCTCCACAGTGAAATGAGATGCCAGATAAATTTTGCACTATAGATGTAAAATCTGATGTATAATCCAATTGATGTTTAATATTTTGATCTGGGCTTAGAGATCAAAGAGGGCAAGGTGGTAGAGAAGAGGCATAGGACTGTACCTGATGGAAAAATATTGGCTTGGATATGCAAGAGAAAATGTAGCTATTACCCTTATCCAAGTGCTGACAGAAAAGAGGGAGTCACAGAAATATCATGCCAATTGAGAATCTTCAGTGGGGCTTTTAAGGTGTGATCTGAACATCCTCCCTAGCAGCTGAGTTGGAAACAGCCTTTGTTTTCTTGAAAGGGCCAGGAGGTGTCATATCATTCTCAGGAGACAGCAGTGCTCTGACCACATGTAGCACGAGGCTGTCACCAGGGAAGGCACGAGCAGGCCAAGTCAAGCTTTGGCAGCTGTACAAAAGTAGCTGCCCTCCTTACAGACTCGTGTCTCAGCTCAGCAGCTCTTGCTGCTTCAGAGAGGCTGTAGGAGCCACTTGGCCCCAAAAGGAGAGGCAGCAGAACTGGGGAGTTCTGATGCAAGTTGAAGAATGACTGCTGTGTTTCAGCCAGAGCTTGGCCAGCTCTGTGTGACTCCAGCAATGGCAAACTTAAGGACAATTAATCAGCTTTGCATCCTGTTGGGTTTATGTGTTGCATTTCCTCTTTCATCATAGAGTGACCATGCTAAGAAGATTTGTCTCCTTTCATGGTACACCCATTCCCTCCCTTCTCTTTCTACCTCCTCACATGTTCTTTTGTCCTCCATTTCCTCCAGGCCAAGACCCAGCAGCAGAAGCAAAGAGAATTCTGAAGATGCAGGTAGGTACAGGGCATGTCTGTCCTAGAATGACCATTGTAGTCTTGACTCAGAGGTGACATTTGGAAAGCTTGGTTAAAACCCATTCTTTTCAAAATTTCTTTAAATTCATTTCAATTCTTTGGTGGGCTCAGTGGACTCTCTGAGAGCCCAGTCAGTGGGAGTGTTCTCTCATGGCACAGTGAAAATTCCTCCAGTGTGAAGTGTTGAGTGGTACCTTGGGGCCCTGGAGATGCAGTGCTGGAAGAGGATACCTTCCTCTCCATCCTGCTCATTCTTTTTATCTCCCTGCAGCCTTTCTAGTGTCACAATTAGTAGGGAAAAATTTAGCATGAAAGGAGAGATGTTCCCACTCCTTCCACCTGCTTTTGAAGCAGAAAACCTTTCCTTGGGGCAGTTTCTGAGCTGAACCCTTTGAGATGTGAAGGCGATTCATGGACATTGCCTGGTTTTGTATTGGCAGAAATAGGGAAACCTCCTATGATAGAAAGTCCATTTGAATTTTCCAGTTAGGGAGAAAGAGCCTTCCAAATAGATGCATCCTATGCAGGGTGTGAGTTTGTCATGCTGTGACAGCACAAGCCCACAGCCACCCATGGCAGGTGCACAGTGACAAATCCCTTCCCAGGCTCTCTCTGCCTGTGTCAGTGTTGCAGGCTGAGGCTGGGGCAGGAGATGCCTTCTGCCTTGTCCCTGTCCCTGCCTTGCCTGATCCCTGACAAGTGGAATTGTGCCAGACAAAATGCAGTCTCTGGTGCATCTGGGTCAGGCAATGCTTTCCAGTTGAAAGCCTCAATGACACTGTTGTTGTTCCTTTGGCATCTCTGGGTGTGGAATGATAGGAGAGATGAGACTTGAGGAAATAATTCTGCTGATGCAGAACAAGGGATCAGATCCCCTGGTCCCTTTGGGGCTCAGGGTTAGTTCTGCCAAGTCCTGGCTATGGCCCCTTTGGAATGACTCCTTCATTGCTGATATGCAGCTGGAATGCTTAATGCTCAGTAAGTAAGGTGACATTTTTGCTGGATCAGTTCTGGACTAGAAATGACCCATCTCATTAAACCTTACCTGCCTCACTTTTATTACTGACCCCAGCATTCTACAGGGTGAAGGAATCCAGGTTTAAGACACTCATCCTGCTTGGCTGCCATATGATTTTATTCTCTGTGCAGCCATGTCAAGAACTAGTTCTCTTAATTCTAACTGCTTTGTTGGAGAGTATTTCAAAATGACCTACCCTCTGCTATTTCCATTAGGAATACTTTGAATTGACAGTATTAGCCAAGATCAGAAATGTTTTGAGGCAGGTCATGTTTATGTTGGGTTTGGGTGTCTCTGCTGAAAAGACAGCAGGGAACAAACCCCTGGAACAAGTAAGTAGAGCAAAAGTGGAACTTTGGGATGAGCACTTTTTTCCCTACAAAGACAGGCTCACAGAATACTGGGCACATCTAATGGAGAAAGCAAAGCTTCTTTTGCATCTAAAACGTGGTGCCATTGTTTGGTTCCCAGCACTTCTTTTTTTTTAAAGAGTAATATAAAATCCCAAAAATGCAAAACCCAACCTGGAATTGAGTGGGACCAACAGAAACAAAGGCCTTGAAAATTACTTTTGAAAACAATTACTTCCTTGCCAGTATCAGATTCTAGAGAGCACTGTGAGTTTCCAACTGTTTGGAAGGAAAGGGATCCTGTAGTAGTGGGGAGGCAATGGGTAACCACATGAACCAGTAGAGCCCTTCTCTCTTGGCTTGCAGCTCCATATTGTTCAGAGAAATTAAACTGATGGTCGTTTCATGAAAAAATAAAAAACAAACAATCTTTTCAGTAACTAAAATACACTTTGAATTCCTCACCCATTAGATGGGTTGATTGTAAAGGCATGAGTTCAATTAACTCACTTCTTCTCTTGTACCTGAATGTCAGCTTCTCCTGAGCCTACAGCAAAAACCCAGAGGAAGAAGGGAAAGAGCTCTGGGTGCAAGACAGGAGCTGGGATGCCTCTGTTCCCAAGGAAATGGGCTGAGCTGTTGGGCTTGGAGCCTCCTGTGCCGGAGCCTGGCCCTGGGAATGGAGCTCTGGGCTCGCGGGCGGCTCAGGGGCCTCGGCCCAGGAGCCCCGGCAGAGGCCGCGGAGCAGCGCTGGCCCCAGGGCCGCTGCCAGGGAGGACAAGGACAGAGGGCAGGGGGGCGCTGGGCTGCTCGCTGGCAGGAGGAAGGGTCTTGTGGCAGCCCAGAGAGGCTGTGCACATTGCCAGGGAACAGCTGTGCCCTGCATGTGCCCCTGCAAGGAGCTGTGCTGCTGCCAGTGTCCCTGGAGCTGTGGGGCTGCTGAGCTGTGGGGCAGGGAGAGGAGCAGGAGGGTGCATGTGCAGCTGAGCCATTGCTGGAGAGCACAGGGCTCGGGGCTCCCTGCTGTCCCAGGGCAGCCCAGAGGCCAGGCTGTGCCTGTGGGAGCTCTGGGCAAGTGGCTCAGGGTTTTGCCCTTGGCTGCCTCAAGTGTCTGCCAGCAGGAGCATGTTCCCTGTGCAGCTGTTTAGACATTTCCAGGAAATGTGTCCCATGAAATATGGAGCTTCAGGTGCTTTAGATTACATCTCTGCCTCTGTTACATTTTTTGTGTCCATTTTGCTGGCCTGACTGACAGCAGTGGTCCCAAGGAGGTTACCTTGGGATCTGGAGTTTCCCTGCCAACATCCCAAATGCTTTTACCTTCCAAGGCCCTCCTTTCACAGAGCCGCTATCTAAGTCTCCTTTTTTATTATTATGCTGACCATTCTGCAGGGGCAAAAAATCCTGATTGAAGACATGGCTTTTTTTCTACTGCATTGCCACTTAATTTATCCTCTGTGAAGCTGTTGTATAGAATTGCAACTAGAGAAGCAGCCTTTAGTCAGCCTGGTCCAAAAGTGGGCCAATCTCATACAGTTTAGAATGAAATTCCTTGGGGAAAATGAAATATCTAGTGTCAAGAACACAGTTAACATTTGGGTAACACTCCTGCACTCCTGCAATGCTCAGATTTTCTTTGAATGTCCTCTAAAATTTTCCAACAAACAGAAGACAATGTTGATCTAAATGCATACAGGTATTAGAACCTGGGGCTTCTTTCAGGAACTGGAAAGATGATGTTTGCTACAATCAGCATGAAAAAGGGCAGAAAAGAATCTCTGTCAAGAGAAATCTCCATCTCTGCCCTTCTCTATCAGACACAGAGGCTCTCCAGCATGCAGGGGCTGAGGCCTTCATCATGCAGCAGGTTTCAGTCTGCTGGCCAACAGAGTCATGTCATGTCTGCTGCCAGTAGCCCATCCCCTGGGAGAGGGTCTAGGCATTGTACCTTGCTGCTCTCAATCCCAATCTCTGTGTCTGGAGAGCTCTGCACTCTGGAACCTGTCTTGCCTGTTGCCCAGCATTGTGTTTCTGGGGGCTTGAAGTCTGCCAGAGGTTTACACAAACATTTGCTTCCCTTCCCAGGCCTCCCACTGAGCCAGGCCAAGGAGACAGATCATCCCACCAGTCCTGGTCTTACGAGGGACAAAGAGCTGAGGGACGCCTTTGGAAAGGTAAGGGATAAGGACAGGGATGAGCAGACTTCCTTTCCTGTGGCTGTTCAGTGCTTGGCCCAAAATGTCACTGAAAATCATCATCTTCCACTCTTGGGGGATGGGGATTCCCTTGGGAATATATTGGACAGTTACAGAACCATTGCTTGGCTATTTCCAGTGGTGCCAAGGTCCCTGGTTTGGAGAGGGTGCCAAGGTCATGCCAGAAGCATTCTTTATGTGTAAAGGCTGTTTTGGAGAAGTTCTGAATGGCAGAGCAAGCTACACATCAGTGAATGTGGGCAAAGTGCATCCTCGGAAGCAGAGAAGCAAAGATTCTAATGTTGGGTGTAAGCAAGGCTGCAAAATCAAATGGGAGAGGTTGATTTTTCCTGGTTACCTTTGTGGCTGTATTGCACAGCCCTCTCATTCTCAAGTTTTATGCTCATGAACATCAATGCTTCTGCAACTTATTTTCACAAGACTCCTCCTTTTGGTCTCCTGGTCCTTCAGAGCTGAGTCCTTCAGAGTCCTTCAGAGCTGAGTCCTTCAGAAGCCAGGAAGTGAGAAACAGCTGCAATTCCTGGCCATGAGTGTTAACCAACAGCTCATTAGCCCTCCTTGCTGGGTATTGCACATGGTCTTTATTCTCCTGCCATGGCCTGTAGGAACTGAACTGCCTGCTCACTGGCCATGTCAGCTCTTCCTCTGTCTTGGAGCACTCCTATGAGTTTCATGCTTCAAGCAGGGCTTCCTGACATAGGTTGCAGTTGCAGCAGTGGAAGGCTGTGGCACTGAAGTGTTCCACCTCACTGTGTGTAATTGCCAAGGTGAGGACAGGAGACATTCCTCTGAAACTCTTGGATTGTGGATGGAGCTGCATTGAAGCCTATGGCACTCTGTGGACTCTGTGCTCCTGATGAGATGCTGTGTGTGGTTTGTGTGTCTCTGCTTACAGTCTATGATGTATTTCCATTGCACCCAGATCCGTGCTGCTTTGTGCATGTTGGCTCAAAAGAACTTGGAGCGGAAGGACGCAGAGCGTTTGGAGAGAGAGATGAAGAAAAGGAGACAAAGGAAAACATCCTTGCCGCCTATTCCTGAGACAGTCAAGCCTGGGGATGCAGCTGAAGCAAGTAAGTGGTGGCTACACTTGTGGTGGTCCTTTTTGACCACTTGCTTGCCCTTTGCACAGTGTTGCAATCAGACTGGGGAGCTGTTCAGCTTGCATCTGAGTGGAAGCTTGCTTGGGATTTAATTCTGTTTCCCAAAGAAAAATACAGAGGCATGAAGTGTCTTGCCCATGGCCTCACTGAGTCAGTAACAGAATATCAGCTTCCCCCTTCACCTCTAAAGTCTTTCAGAGTAGAAAATTCTGTCTTGCAAAGTACACTGGGGCTTCAGACTCTCTCCTGGAGAGCAGCCTCCAGGGAAGGGGAGTCCAAAAGAATGCTTTTCAACCAGGCTGCAACCTGGAAGAAACAAAATTCAGCTCCTTGTAATGAAAACACCAGAGATGCTTCTCCTGCCACTCCCTGCTGAGGAGCTGGCGCTGTAGAGCTGTGCTGAAGCCCCAGCCAGGGCTCCTGTTGCAGCCCCAGGAGCCAGCAGCGTTCCCGAGTGAATCCCGGCTGAGGGCTCTGCCTGCAGGGCTGTGAGCGCTGCCCGAGGGCGGCAGCGGGGCCCTGAGGAGGCAGCGCTCAGCCCGAGGGCACCACGCAAGGTTATCTGCACTTTCCTTTGGCAACTGCCCCTGCCAGCCTCTGCAACAGGAGAACAAAGGCAAAGCAATGCTGGGTTTCCTTGTTTCTTAGGGAAAGCATCACTGAATTTTGGTTTTAAGCTAGAATAAGGTAGATTTAAATTACACATAAGGGAGAATTTTTTTTATAATGAAGGGAATGAAAAGCTGGAAGGGTTTCCCCAGAGAAGCTGTTGTTGGTCCATCCTTGAAGGTGTTCAAGGCCAGCTTACATGGGGCTCTGAGGAACCTGATCAGGATGAAGATGTCCCTGCTCACAGGGGTTGGACTAGATGGTGCTTAAAGGTGCCTTCCTACCCAAACTCTTCTAGGATTCTGTGATCATTGTCCCATGTTATACTTGGTATAAAGTGGTATTTCATTGTTATACTTGAAGTTCTTTGGGATAACAAAGAGATGTTACCCAGCTCCAGCAAGTTTTCTGGCCCTTTCCATCATCACCCTGTCCAGCACTATCCACTTACAAGCTCCTCTTTGGTCCCTGCAGCCTTTAGCCTACCACCTGTTGATGGCACAGCTTCTAGAGTGCAGAGAACACACCCTGGTAGTGCCTTGAAGAAGAAGGTCTTGAGGAAGCAGGACAATGTGCCCTTACTGCCCAATACCCCCATCATCCATGGGGATGGCAGCTTCCCACACAGCTCCTCAGGTAAGCCTGCTCCATGGCAGCTTTTCCCACTCGGGTTTTCCTTGCACAAGGAGCACAAACTGCCCCTGCCTCAGCCAGCACTGCTGAGATCTTGGCTCCATAGTCTGTCCTGAGAGTGAACAGCAAATCTACTTTGGAGTTACTCCAGCTTGGAAGTACTGGAGCAGTTGGTTCTTAGAGATCCATTGGAAAGTTGAGCTGAATAAAGTAGTGGTAAAGGCCTAAGCTCTGGCTTTTGCCCATCCTGAGAGTCCAAACTCCAGCACTGGTGCCAGGAGGCAGCTGGGACTGCAGGGATGAGCTGCAGGGGCAGTCTGCCAGGCTGTGCTCACTGTGCACTGTTATGGGAACCACCACGGATCAGTTGTTCACTCACCATCTGGGCACCTGTGGCACTTGGGAGCTGGTGCTGTGGGGGCAATTGTCAGCTTCAGCCTGGAGCTGGGCCCAGCTGGGGGAGGCTGGGAGCAAGCAAGGAGCCCCAGGAGCCAGGGAGCAGGGAAGCCTCTGAGGCAGTGCCAGTTTGTAGCACACGGAGCCCTGGCTGGGGATGGGGCTGAGGCCGCTCCATGGGGGGGCCTTGCCCCGGGGCTGCAGCGCCCATGGCCGACCCTCTCCTCACAGGGACCTCGCAGACGGCCCCTGGTGCCCAGCGCCGAGAGGAGCCGCTCCGTGGGTGTGGGCACAAGGACAGAGCCTCTTCAGACCCACAGCAGTCCTTGCAGGAGGCACTCTCCTTGCTGGGCAGTGATGGCTGGTAAGAAAGGCCCCGTTCCCTCTGTGTCCCTCTCGGTGTTGAGGTCGGTCAGAAGCGTGTCTTGCTCATGCCTCTGAGCCCCAAGAGCCCAGAGGGCCAAAGGGCACTGGTGAAACCACTCCAGAGCAGGGAGAGGATGAAGATTGGAGAGCAGCCTTTTCTTGGCCTTGCTCTGCAGCAGTGCTGCAGCTGCAGCAGGTCTGTGCTGTTTCCTTGCTTTGCCTGCTGCTCCATGGGGCTGCAAAGGAAACCTTGAGGGAAGAGAGAAAGCTCTGGAAGGAGATGATTTGCTGGCTGAAGGCAGAAGCAGGATGGCAGAAGTTTTGAGTGTAGAGATTTGGGTGCCTTGGGCCACTGGCCCAGTGGGACTGAGTAAGATTCCTCTCTGCTCCCACTGCTGACAGCAATGGCAGGTGACAGGGTCTCCCTGTGGCCTCCTGCATGGGAGTCCCAGAAGCAGCTCCAGGGAGATCCTTTTTCTGAGAAATGGACTGAGTTGTGCTTTCAAGTCCCTCAGCCTGCCATTACTCCTGAAGGGCTCATGGCAGAAGAGAAGGAAAAAGAAAGAAAATCCTCTAGGAATCTTGCACTTTTGGAATTCAACTTTTTCCTTCTCACTGCTTCATATGGGCCTGAGATGTTTTGTCAATACTCCCAATGTGTCCCAAACTTATACACAGGCAGAAGGAGGCCCAGAAGTGATAACCCTACAAATTTTAGCTGATACTGGTTTTCTTTTTGATGTCTTTTTGATCACTCCCTGGTGGATGCTTCATTCACACCGGGGTTAAGGACTCCATTCCCACTGGGATAAGCATGAAAAATCTGCCATGATGCATCTCCTTGTGCAGTCACCTTTGTTTTGCCCTTTCTCTTCTGCTTTCTCTTCCCCATTTCTTTTTGGTGCCCTGTGAGGTGCAGAGAGCTTCTGCAGGTGTGGGGGTCCAGATGACACTCAGGGGTGCCCGTGGGATCGGTCACCAGCCCTGGGCTGCAGCCCTGATGCCTCACACACCTTCCTGTAGCTGAGGGCCTGCACAAAGCAAGTGCTCAGAGACAGAGTTGTTTGCACCTTTTAGATAACCTGTTGCTGTTGTGGGGGTTGTTTTAGGTAGGGGGTTTTGGGAAAAGCCAAAGTTTCAACAGTTCCTGCCCAGGGGTGGAATTTCCTGGGATATCCTGCTGAATTTTTGGGGAATGTGTGAGGTGGAGTGGAGGGGGTGACAGAGAGGCCTAGATTGTAGAGTGGAAACTCAGCTCCAGAGTGGCAGTGCAGACTCTCCCTGCTGAATGCCTGCTGGGGCTGACAAAGAAGGAAAATGCCCCAGTAACAGCCCGGTGGCACTGTGTCTCAGGGACAGGTACAGGGAGGTGACAAGAAACAGCAGCATAGCCCAGTCTTACAGCTTCTAGGAAGCAGTGACAGAGGGGCCTCATGTGCCAGAGATTTCAGAAAGGCTGTCTTCTTAAATGGCCACTCTTAAACCCCTCTCTTTGCCTCTTGGGTTTGTGTATGCTTTTGACAGCCACAGCATCCTGGGGCAACGCGCTCCACGATTTCATTAAGCACTCCTTGAAAAGCACCTCCCATTGTTTGACTGAGCTGCCAGCCTGGTCATTTCAGAGGGTGCTGCCTTGGTGGAGAGAAAAATCAATCTTCTGCCTTTCAGGGATCTGAAGGAGAAGGGACTCTTCACCATCAAACACCTGGCTGGGTCCCATTCAGAGGTCCTGCTTTGTAGACTTCGTGACGTTTGCTTGGCAGTTACCAGCGAGGTGAGAACATTGTTCTGAATTGTCCCCCATACTTCATACACAGTGTGTAGAGTAGGTATGTGCTTGTTCATCTCCATGTGTGCTCAGGGTCTGCCTTCATTTCTGGTTTTAGACATGAGATTTCTAATGTCTGTCAGCTTTCTGTAGGATCTGTGGGCACATGCAACTGTATTTACTGGCAGGTCAGGTATCTGACACTCATCTTTGAGTGTGGTGCCTTTATAATGCAATGTGCAAATGCAGAAACTGAGACACTAATGATGTTATTTGCCAGAGTCCCAACCTCTGCCCAAGCTGTAATTGAACACTGCAAATTATTCTGTAGACCGGAGCCTGTGTTTTCTGTTTCCTGGCTGAGTGCTTCAACTGCTGGTGTTGCTTTTTTGAACAGGAACACCTGACTCTTTTTATCTTTATGACTTGTGCCTTTATGATTTGAAAGCATCCTTTGCTTTTAATGTTCTAGTAAAAGGGCCTGAAATCAAAGCTGTGGACATTTTAGAAGGGTTAAGTAGAACACTTAATGAAAATTTTTTAGGCCTGCAGTGAGCAGGTCTGAGGTTAGAAATTGGTGCCAGAGTAAGTGCCTTTCTGTGCTTGTGCTCTCCAGCTCTTCCTGTACTTGTATGTTCCTCTGGACACAGTGGGACATGTTGTCATTTCCTGGGACTTCTGTTGAAGGCAACTGGTTTTCTTTCCAAGGTGATTCTTATGTTTCCCCTCATGATTTCCCCAGGTGACCTGTAGTGAACCCCAAGGATACAGGAAAAGCTCCTTGGAGAATTGAATGCTGAGTCATTCCTGAGCGGGTGTTGTCCTGTTCTCTGACCCGACCGTGTTGAGGCCCTGTCCTTTAATCAGTTAAGACAATACTATTGTAACTCTTTTTTAGCTATTGGTCAGTTAAGGAATATGCTTAAACTACGGCTATTGGCTGGTTTTGATCCATGCCAAGGCTATAAAATAGCCCTCTGTACCCCCGGGGAGAAGAAGAAGCGCTGTAACCCTTCAAGGACCTCCTGAATAAACTTCACTGCGGAATTTCGGGCGTATTCTCTTCCCCTCTCTCCCCCTCTGCTCGCCACTGCCCCGGGCGATCCTCCTAGCAGCTGAGCTGAACTCACGAAAGAGCTGAAATCACTAAGGCTGAATATCACTGGCTTGCTAGGAAGGAGCTCGGCGGCTTGGCCCTTGCTTAACTCAGCTATTGGGTCTCTGCTAAGGACTTGATCTACTGAGCTAGCTGGGCATATTATATAATGATAATCGGGCCTACCTAGAGAGGCTCGCATTATTATTATATAGTGGCGCAACGACGTTATTCACGGATCCTTCGGAGAAGATTCCTAGTTGAGCATCGAAACCCCCGGGGCTTCAGTTAATTGCCTGTCGAACGCCGCTTCGCTGGGAAAAGGGACTTTTTCGTTCTAGAGGAGACTTCTTTTCCAGCGGTCAGATTCGAACCTCACTTCTAACACCTGAACATAGACTGTTCGAGGAGAACTGACTAGCAGACGCCTTCCACAGAATTCACCCCAAAGGATTGGTATGTATAAACCAACAGTTGCGCGCCTCTTCTGGGGTTCTGATTTTTTTTTGAGTTTTTTTTTCTTTTTTTCCTGTTTTTTTTTTTCTGTTGAAGGAATATGGGTGCCTTTTTACGCACCCCAAAGCTTTCTGATATCGAGGAGAGATTTATTTAACCATTGTAGAAATCCTATCTACTAACAA
>JALJVW010001406.1:0-17498 GCA_024865655.1 Emberiza elegans
AAGGGTGTTCTTTCAAGGTAGGAGGAAATTTTGGCTGGGAAGAGACAGTCATTGATGTTGTAGTTTTTCCTTTTCTTATACCTTCAGTTATCAGTTTTGTTTCAGTTCTTGTTTGCTCCTTATCTTGTTGCTGTTCCCAATAAATTCTTCTTATCCCAGCTCGGGATCTTTGCCTTTTGTGCTTTCCATGGGAGGCGGGAGGGCAGCGAAGTCAGCGCGGTTTTAGCAGGAGCAGGAAATTGGGGAATCCCATTCCTGAAGCCCAGCCCATGGAAACCGAGCATCCCAGCTGGTCCCAGCCTTGGTGGCCATGGCACCAGCCTTGGGAGAGCGTCCCTAGCTGTGGCTGTGGGAACCTCTTCCCTCTGGTGCCCAGGGACAGGAGTGGAGGGAACGGCTGCAGCTGAGTCGGGGCAGGCTCAGGTTGGATGTCAGGAAAAGGTTTTTGCCCAGAGGCTGCTGGGGCCCTGCCCAGGCTCCCCAGGGAAGGGTCCCAGCTCCAGGGCTCTCTGAGCTCCAGCAGCATTTGCACAGCACTGCCAAGCCCAGGCTGGCATTGTTGGGGTGTCCTGTGCAGGGCCAGCAGTTGGACTGCAGGATCCTGATGGGTCCTTCCCAGCTCAGCCAATTCTGAGGTTCTGGGATCCCATGAGCCTGGGGATGGGGCTGCAAATGGTTGCCATGGTAACAGGCTCTGGCTTCAGGCCTGAGCTGGTGTCCATGGCAACCACCCCTGGCATGGGGTCTGCATGGAGCTGCCAAGGGAAACTTATCATAGCAACAGGAGTCCTGGTGATGGTTGCAATGGAAACTGTCCATAGCCACAGGCGGCTGGTGATGGCTGCCATGAAATGGATCATAGCAACAGGGTCCTTTTGATGGTGAGACAGAGTGAAAAATCCCCCTGAGTAAAAATCCATTTTGAATTAGGTTAAATATCTAGCAAGGGTAAAAAAAAGGTCTGTGAGGCTGAAGCTCAAGAAAAACTGCAGAACAGAGATAGTAATGAAGACAAGAGACAGGCAGACAGAAGAGAAACAGAAAATAATGCAAGGCGGTCAGCTTGACCCAGAAATTCTTTCTGATATGATGAACTAGCGACAAATGTCACACGTAATTTGTAAAAATGAATATGCCATCCAACTGATCTAAGTCCTCTCTTTTGCAGAGCCCTCCTTCTTTTTACAGACTGGACTCTGCCCTGTCCATCCAACTGATCAAGCCCTCCCTCCCCAGCCCAGTGTCCTCTGCAAATTTACTAATGAAGGACTCGATGCCCTCATCCACGTCGTCTATAAAAATATTGAACAGAGCTGGTCCCAGCACAGAGCCCTGAGGGACAGCACTGGTGCCTGGCTGCCAGCTGGATGCAGCACCATTCACCAGCACTCTCTGGCCCGGCCATGCAGCCAGTTCTGAGCCCAGCACAGAGTGCTCCTGCCCAAGCCATGGGCTGCAGCTCCTCCAGGAGTGTGCTGTGGGAGACAGTGCCAAAGGCCTTGCTGGAGCCCAGACACACAACATCCACAGCCTTTCCTGCACGCACCAGGCGGTCACCTGCTCACAGAAGGAGCCCAGGTTGGTCAGACATGACCTACCCTTGGTAAACCCATGCTGGCTGGCTCTGATAGCCTGGCCATCCTGTGAGTGCTGTGTGATAGCACTCAGTGTGAACTGCTCCATTATCTCACCTGCTACTGAGGCCAGGCTAACTGGCCTGGAATTACCAGGATCCTCCTTCCTACCTTTTTTGTAAATGGGTGTCACACTGGCCAGTGCCCAATCATCTGGAACCTCTCCAGTGAGCCACGACTCCTGATAAATGATGGAGAGAGGCTTGGCAAGCTCATCTGCCAGCTCCCTCATCACCCTGGATGGATCCCATCTGGACCCATGGATTTATAAATATCCAAGTGTCCCAGCAGTTCTCTGCTCACACACGGAGCAGGAAGGAAAACCACCACCCTTGTGCCCTTAGAACACCTTGAAAGTGTCCTACAAGCAGTGCTGGGCCAGTGGTCGAGGCAGGAGAGCAACACACGAGCCCCAAGGGCCCTTTGGTTCACTTACAACACCCCCAAACACCATCCTTGTTTTGGCTGCATCACAGTTTTGTTACAGTCCTGATGGTACTTTAATAGCTTAGGATTAAAAAGTCTAAAAAGTTGTCAGGGATATGAAAATCAGCAGAGAGAGCACAAGAAATGTGTTTTATTTTGTGGTAGCAAACAGTGTTTTGTAGCTGCAAAGTACAGAAGCTATTAAAAAAAAAAAAAATGAGCTGTACTGAGTTGTGCTAAAGCAGAGATCTGCTGGTAAAGACACTGTCAAAAGAATCCAGTGCTTGAGGAAACCACTGAATTCATTGTTTTACAGATAAAATACAGCCAGACAAGGCAATTGGGATAATCTGCTTCAGTTTTCCAAAGAATACTCTGACTTCAACCCTTCTGCCCCTCAACAGAATATTCAGAACCAGTTCCACAAGGATACTTAAGTGTTTAAATCTTACTCTAATTAAAGCTCATAGACTTCGCAGGCACTTCAAACAAAGAAAAAACAACAACGACATTGCAATCACCTTAATTTTTAAAGATTTGTTTCCAGGCATGTTCACTAAATCACAAATATCTCCTCTAAGTGATTCAGCTTTAAACAGGAGACAGAAAACATTATTCCCTTTTGACTACTTCCTTTAGCCCCTGAAATATCTACTGAATAATGCTTGAGGCACTGTTTGGGAACAAATTCAAAAGACCCCAAGGAATCAGATGTGCAGAGTTGATACTTAGCTGACCTCTTCATCTACTTCAGAGCAAAGTTTCACTTGCTGGGAAATTGTATCTGAAACATGAAGAGATTTTGATCAATGTATTTCTAAAAAAAGTAAAAGTGGAACTGTATTTAACAGTTACAGATATGAAACTGTGAGACTACTCATGAAAATTAAAACTTGACAATACATAAAAATCTAAAGAAAGTGCATGGCAAATATTCCAATTGTACCTGAATCAGTGATTTCGCCATGGTTTGACACATCGAATGGCAGCCTAAAGTCATCATCTGAGCTTCTGTTAAAACCCTGCACAAATTTAAATATTAGTTTCTTATGGGTAGATTTGTAAAGAAGAATTATAAAATCCATAAAAAATCCCTAGGGATGATGTGAAAATAGAATTTGTCATTAATAAAACAGCTGCCTACAGTTTTCAAAGCCCAAGGTATTGGTAATGGCTTTGGAACTCACTTCTTCCTTCCCAGTGGTTTACCAAACTGTTGGTGTCCTGCAGTTTGATTTACAGACTGTGGCCAAAGGGGAGCTTTCAGTGCAGGGAACTCAGCAGCTCCTGCCTGTCTGGGCACTGGTGCATGGCAAAGGACTCAAGGAGACAAATTACTTTTTTGAAGACCAGTAGTTGATATTTCTTTTTTGATTTACTTCCAAGGGCACTTCTAAACCATATCTGATTATGTTTCAGCATGAAAATACCCTTTTACAAGGTTTTTAAGTCACAGAAGTTCATCCTGTAAACAGCTAACTCATCTGATGTCAGAATATCCTGTTTGAATCTCAACATATTTCATTACGAGCTTCGACATGAAAAAACAACTTGTTGAATTCCCGTAACTCAGGGTAGGAACAGAACATTTTCACTGCACACCTGGTCTGGTGAGACCAAGACACCAACGCCAGTGTCAGCATCTGAGTGGGGCCTGTGGGAATCCATAAAATCAGAGGGCTTTGGGAAAGCTGCAAAAGGCAGGCCTCAGAGACAGCAGAACTGTGATTAGAGCCAAGCAGTAGCCATGAGATGGGTCAGCAGAAAAATGATGTAAAAAGTAGAAAAGTAAGGACGAATAGAACAATGGTCCGTGTATTAACGCTTGGCTAGAATAACTCCCTAAGGTACAGAAAAGTTTATCTAGGGAGATATTAGGAAGTTCTAAGCTTAATAATGGAGCTCTGTGCATTGTGTTTTAAGGCTTACAAGCAGGTATTGTATTCAAAATAAGCAAGGATTGTTTTAACCAAAGGTACGTGTGCTTATAGTGGTTGGATAGAACTACTGTCAATATGCTTTTTGCTTTGTGTGATTGGTCAAAAAATTATAAAGTAAGTTGTAACATTAAGTTCTTTGTCTGCTGCCTGGGATGTGAGCTGCTGGCATCTTCCCATTGTCATAACCATGTAATGAGACTGATGCTGGAAAATAAAACAGCTCAAGGCAGTTCCTCAGCAGTCCCGTCCCGTTGGTGATTTGTACACAGACCCCGGCCGGTGATAGAGCCCTGCTCGCTCTCTGGGCTGAATTACCCACATCAAACGCGGACTTACAGCACAGAGCAGATGCTCGAGAAGATGATTCCCTTCAGTTTTGATAGAAAACAACAACAAAAGTCTTTGAAATTCAAACCGAAGATGTCTGTGCATATGCCACTCTAGGCATATGCACAGAAATGAGTCCAGCAAATGAGTCCAGCGGGGCAGGGGCAGGTGTGTGTGTCCCAGCCCCATGCGGGGCAGGGGCAGGTGTGTGTGTGTCCAGCAGGTGGGCTGTGGGGGGCAAGGGCAGGGTGTGTGTGCTCCAGCCCGGGGCTCTGCCGGGGCAAGGGGCAGGTGTGTGTGTGTGCCGGGGCCAGCGGGGCAAGGGCTCTGTGTGGGCCTGGGGCTCTGCCGGGGCACTCCCAGGCCCAGCACTGTCCCCGTGTCCCCGGGGAAGGGCCCCTGCGCTTTCCCCCCGTCCCCTCCTCAGCCGCGGCCTCCAGAGCAGCACAGCCCGAGGGGGCGGCCGGGGTGGGGGGTGTGGTATGGGCCGCCCTCAGCGCCCCCCGCGGCCGAGCGCTCACCTGGGATCTGCCCGCAGACACCTGCCCAGCGCTCAGGCGCGGCGGCATGAACAATTTAAAGCGGTTTTCCTTCTCCATGGCTCCGATTAAAGGGCGGGCGGGGCGGCCCCAGCTCCCGGCGGGCGCTGAGGGCGGGCGCGAAGGGCGGGAAGCGGCAGCGGCCCCTCAGCGGGGGAGGCCTGAGGGGAAGGGGGTCCCGCCTGTACAGGGAATAACTGGGGGAGCCCAGTCCTCCTGTGGGAAAAATGCCTATTGTATGATTGGCTTTTCGCAAATATTCAAATGAATATTGTATGTGTTATGTCAGAAAGTGATGCTGTATTAATGTTTTTAGTAGTGTGTTAAATATAGTTTTAGGTGATAACATAAGGTTAAAACAGAAACTATGCTGTGTGAGATACTTTTTTTAAAGAAAGGATTTGCAGCAAGATAGCAGCCACAGGACACCTAAATCTTTCAGAGAAAGAGAATTTATTGCTCTCTTACCAGAAGAAATGAACTTCTTCCTGCTCAGCCATGAAGACACCGTCAGAGTTAAGAGGAGAAGCTGACACTGACCAGACAGAATCCTGTGTTTGAATGGAATTTATGCATCATGTATGAGGTGTATGAATATGCAACAGGTTATTGTTTTTAAGGGTTAATCCTCTGTTAAAGTGTGTCCTTTTTCGGGCTTATTTTGCCCAGAAAAAGGTACCTGGATGTCTGTAACTCTTTGTTTCTATTGTCTCATACTGTCCTAATCCAAACTGTCCAAATTAATATTACTCTAATTATATTACTATTTTTTATAACCATTTTTTATCATTAAATTAAACTTAAAAAAAAAAAAAACTGATTGGCATTTTTCACATCCTGTGACCCCCCTTTTGTAAATGGCTCCCCCAGAAACATCGGTGTGTGGGATGTTGTGTGTCAGGCACTGTGTGAAAAATGCCACCAATTCTCTCCTCCAAGGAGTCCATGAGGAGCCTGTGTTGGAGAGGGACCTCAGTGGGAGCCATGAATGCCTGGAGACACTTTGGGTGTTTCCTCTGCCTTTGACTCCTGGCAAGGTTTGTGCAATCTCCTCCCAGGCCCTGAGGTTCAAGGGCTCAGCTCCAAATGCCCAGTGAGGCTCATGAGGATCAAGCAAGTCCTGACAAACCATGGCTCTGCCTTGATTTCCCTCTGCTCCTGTGCAGTTCATTAGGAGGGTTTCCTTTGACAGTTATGGAGAAATAGTTCCAAGAGCTTCTAGGAAATATGCATTCCTATTTTAAAGGGTGTCTTTTATTGCTGTTCTTATTACACAAGAGGTGATGGCAGCATTCAGTGACTGATATTGATGCAGGGACTCTCCTAAGGAGGTCTGGCCTGCTCAGAGAAGCTGTGCCTTGAGCTCTGAGCCAGTGTGGACAACCTTGCTCCACATTCCCCAAGCCCATCGTGTCTCTCCTCACTCACCTGGGACCTGCTTTGGCTTGGAGAAGTGGCTGCACACAGCCAAAGAGGGATTTTCCTTCTTTGATTTTTGAAGCCATCTAAAACTCCTGAGTTTCCCCACTGCAAACAGACATCCTCCTCAAGTGTGTGCCAAGCCCAAGCTGCCACCAAGGGCACTCCAGACCTGCCCTGGGCCAGCTCTGAGGGTGGATCATCATCCCAACAGGCAGTGGGCCATTGCAAGGGACTGTTGCCATGGACACTGCAGGGACCCCACTGCTGGGTTTGGGTGCCATGGCAACCCCCATCAGTTCAGGTTTCCTTGAAACCAGCCCAAGGAGCCATTTCTGCAGCCAGGTTCCATGGCCACTTGCCTGCAGAGCTGTTGCTGCCCTCGGCTGCCATGGCAACCCTGAGGACAAAGCGGTGCCAGGGCTGTTCCAGGTACAATTGCAGTGACACTCGTTGGTGCCACCAGGTGCCATGGCAATGGCCACGGGGACCTGTTCCTTGGTTTGGTGCCATGGCAACCAATGCCCGGAGCCCTTGTGCTGGTTGGTGGCCATGGAAAGCTGCCCTGGGCCCCTTGCTCAGGGCTGGTGTCAGTGCCCAGAGCCAGAGGGGATCCCTTGCTGGGGGCTGTGCCATGGCCACCTGCCCTGTGCCGCGCTGGCCGCTCAGGCACCAGGAACCAGCAGCCACCGGCACTGCCAGGGCCAAAGGCCAGGTCAGCCAGACAGAAAGGGGCAGGGCTGGGCACTGTTTCCATGGCAACCGGCACTGGGGGGGACACCTGGGTCACCTGGCCTGGCAGTTGCCATGGAAACCCCTGGCAGGGACTGAGGGCACAGCCCCTGGCACTGAGACACTGCTGGGCCGGGTGCTGAGCACAGGGCTGAGCACGCAGAGATGTTTTTGTTCTTGCTGAGCTGCAGCAGAGCCAAGGCCTGTCCTGCCCCTCGTCCAGCCACGCTGGGAGGGGCTGGGGCTGCGGGGGAGCTGGGCAGGGACACAGCCAGGACAGGGGACCCCAACTGAGCCCAGCCATACCACAGACCAGGGCACATCATGCTCAGGGTATGAAGGGGGGCAACAAGGAGGAAGGGGGGAATTTTGGAGGGAGGGTTTATGCCTTGCCAGGTAACACTTAGGCAAGAGGGGCCCTGTTTCACCAGTGGGCAGGGTCAGTACCAAAGACACAGACACCAACTGAAGGAATTGTGTCATTTATATCATGCACAGCTGCAAGGAATTACAAAAGGATAAGCTCAACAAAGCACATCATCATTAGCAAAGAATTACAAAAGGATAAGTTCATCAAAGCACATCAACATTAGCAAACAATTACAAAAGAAGCTCAGCAATCCATCATAACTCATCATTACATTTTGATGACTAACCCCTTGGTGAAACACTAGAGGTGTTTGTGGCAGACAAAGATTCTGGCTGACTGTCAAGGTACACCTTACAGACATCAGTAGTACTTCAGTGACACCGTTCTTCATTCTTTGTTCTCAATCTCATTGGAGTTAGGAACAAGAATTCTGTTGTCCATGGAGCTGGCACCTTTTTAATTCCAGAATAATGCCCCGAGGCCCTTTGCTGTTCAGCTTTACCATGTTGTCTGTGGCTAACAAGGCTTGGGGGCCCTTTCCCCTCTGGCTGGAAGGGGCCGGGTCCCAGTCCCTGAGGGGCACCCAGGCTCCTGGATGGAATTCCTGTGCAAGTCCCTCAGTGTCACAGCAGCCTTCACATGGAGCCCCGTGGGTCAGAGCATTTTCCAAAGGGGCCCTTGGGGCAAACAGGGAGATTTGGTCTGGCAGGATGTGTAAAACAATCTCCTGTCAGATCTCCTTGTTCTCACACACAATCCTTGGCTGCAGGGACACATTCCCATTGTTCCTGCCCAGGGTTCAGGACTCAGAGTTGTCTTTCCTAGGAGCTGTTCCTTCAGCTGCCTCGGGGGAGGGCCATTTGGCCTCCGGACCCACACTCTGGCTCCATTATTAGGACTGCTGCATCCAAACCCTTCATCTCCACAAACGGTGGTGATTGGAGCTGGATCTCTTTTTTTCACAATCCTTCTTAAAATTGCAATATTGATAATTGTGCTACCCTGTCACAGGGTTGACTAATCCAATCCTGGTCACTATTGTTTAACAGAATTACTGTAATTTCTCCTTGATATTCTGCATCAATTCCTCCTGCCATGACAGGAACACTTTTGCAAGGCCAAGCTCCAAGGGAGCAGTTACCAAAGCAAAGTGTCCTGGAGGAATCTGAATTCCTGTTTGAGCATTGATAGCTCTCATTTGCTTTGAATTTATCCCAATTAATTCCAATGCATGAAGGCCCAGCCCTGCAGCCTCTGGGCTGGCCCTGCCAGGGGCCATCCCAGCCAGAACAATTTCCCACGCAGTCCAAGTCTCACTGCCCATGGTTGGATTTGCAAATTGGGGGCAGCCGTGCACAGCCAGGGGTTTCCATTTCCCCGTGGGCCATTGTTAAGGGCATGGAGCACATCTGGGAGATGGGTTCTCCATGGGCAAAGGTTCCCATCTCCTCATTTTTTCAACTGCTCTTTTCACAACCCCTTCACCCTTTCAACCAATCCTGCAGCTTGTGCATAGTCTGGTACATGAAAAACCCCCTTAATCACTGTTTTTTCACATCCCTGAGCAGCCAATGCTACAGCAAAATTAAAGTATTGTCAGCACTATTTCACATCATTATTATTTTATTATTGATATGATATACATAATGATATACATATAGACAGTTACAGAGATAGCCAAAGCTACCAAATTATATCAGCATATATATATATATATATAAAAACATATATATAAAGGTATAGATACATAAAAAATATATTAAAATATATATAAATATATATATATCAATGTCTTATTACTATAAATACATATATTGATATTTTCAATTTTCACTTGCACAAATGCATCTGAGCTCAAGATTAAAACCTTCTTCTGTTGCTCCATGTGGGAGCATTCCAACAATCATTGTTCCTTCTGAAGGTGCTGTTTCCAATGGACTCATAACAAATTCATCTTTGTCTGCCCAAACCCACAAGTTCTTTTCCTTCTCCACGTGCAAATTTTGGATGCATTTGAAGCCATCCGGGGTGCAGCCTCTTTTACCTGACTGCCCCACTGCTCCTAAGGGGCTCCCACCTCAGCCCACTGCAGAGCCAGGGAACTCCAGGGAAGGGCTTCCCAGCTGGGAATTTCTGATGGGACTGATTCCTCACATTTACATTGAACAAGTGACATTTGGTTGGGATCTGGCCAGACTGTGCCACTTTTGTTTGACCAGTGGGCAAAGTCAGCACCAAAGACACAGACTCCAACTGAAGGAATCAGTGTCATTTCCTGCAGTTCAGAGCAGCAAAGAATCCCAAAAGGAGCAGCTCAGCAATGCACCCAACCATCCCCACCAAAGATTGCCTGCAGTGATTAAGAAAGATCCAGCAGCAGTTACCCTCAGCCTTTACCATCCCCCAGATCCACACAGCAGCTGGGAAGCTGTCACAGCCAAGGGCTGCAGAGCCACTCCTGGGCACTGGGAATTCCTGCAGGTGCCTCCAGCCCCAGGTGAGGCTCCAACCCCGCTGGGAGAGGGCCCAGCTCTGACAGTGCTGAATGAACAAACTGACAGCACTGCTAGTGTGGCAACATCTGGTTTCATCCTCCTCTTGGGGCCCTCCCAAAGCCTGGCCAGGGCCCCAGGAGGAACCAAGGGAGCTGACTTTGATCCTTCAGCCCCAAACAAGGCCAGATGTCAGATTTCATGGCCTTGTCTGGCTTCTAAATACACAAAGGTCAATACATGTTTCACTAAGGAGTGCATACATCTATCACAGTGCTAATGACCATGCCTATTTCATTAGGGAGCAGATACAAAGATAACCTTTGCTTGGAAGGTTCATCCAGAGGCCACCTTTGGCTCAGGGCCTGCTGTCCAGGCCTCACTCAGGGCTGGTGTCCAGGCCTTGGCACTTCAGGGACGTGGTTTAGTGCTGGGCTTGGCACTGCTGGGTGACCGGCTGCACTGGGTGAGCTCAGAGGGCTTTTCCAACAGAAAGGATTCTATAATTCCATTATTCCATCTGCTGAATTCAGCTAGGTCCATGTTAGCAGCATTACTTTGCTCAGAAAGTCTCCTCTTGCCCAGCTCCTGTGGCCTGAGGCTTCAGCTCCTTCAGCTCCTGGTGCTGAGCTGCTCATGCTGAACGAGACGACTCGGGAGAGAAGAACACAGTCCATCCAATTCCTTCTGGGACACGGACAGGGAGGCTGTGCAAACAGGAGCATTGTTTGCTGTGGCCTCCTCTCTGCCCTTCAGGCCTTTCAGTGCTTTGAACCAGCCAAGAGCTTTCTCCAAGAGTGCAATGGAGCAGCTGTTCCTGCTCCTGGCTCTGGCTCTCTCCAGTCTCTGCCCTTGCCTGGTTCTGTCCCTCGTGCTGTGCCCTCTGTTCCCCAGGGCTCGCTGGCTGCTGCCCAGGACTGTGGCACTGGCACAGATCCAGTGCTCCAGACCCTCCTTTCTGTGCCCTTGGAGCTGCCTGGGCACAGCAGCCTTTTCCATCTGGAAGCTCCCCATGGACAGGGAGTGCCCAGCTCTGTTCCTTGCACAGCCTCCAGGAGCCCAGGGCTGCCATCTCAAGTCCCTGCTGGCACTGGGGGCTCCCAGGTGCCTCAGGCTGCTGTGACACCGCTGCACACGGCAGGGAAGAGGGGCAGGGGCTGTGCTCAAAGTCAGCTCCATCTGCTGCTGCTGCTGCTGCTGCTGCTGCTGTGGGGTCATTTGTGCAGGCCTGGCCCAGAGTCAGGGATCAGATCCTGCCAGTCTCTTCCAGCCCTGGCTGCTCAGAGGTTGGGCCTTGGAGCCTCAGGTGGCCAAAGGCAGCTGCTGCTGGTCCCTCTGTGTGCCTGAGTTCAGCAGTGCTGCTCCATCAGTCTGTGCCCAGCAACGGGAAAAGCCTCAGCCCTGCAGGGCCAGGAGCTGCCGGGCTCTGCCTGAGCAGCTCAGCCAGCAGGAAGGGAGCTGCTCCACACGGGAACCAGGAGCAAAGGACATTCCTTTTGTAGGACATGTTTTCTATTTAAAAAAAAAAAAAAAAAGAAAAAAAAAAAAATAGGTCAATTGTAAAAGATAAATAAAATCCAAGTGTTAGTGAAAAAAACATAACATAATGTTAAAAAAAAACAAAACATAAATGCCAAGTTACATTCTTTTGCATTAAGAGGTAAATGATCTTTTTAAAAAGAGAACTCAGTTATTTACATTGTAAATGTGCTGATGGCATGGATCCATCTTACTGACCTCAGCAGCCTTTTAAAAGATTTTGGGCTTTGTTTCCAACATTGGTATTTGAAATTGTGCTCAAAGCAAGAGGAAATTGCTTTGTGCCCTTCCAGCTCCAAGCAGGACTGGGAATGGAAACTCTGTCAAAGCCCAAATCCTTTAGAAGATGACCTTCCTTCTCAGCCTGGCAATGAGCTGCACATTCCCTTTGAAACTGTCAGGGATTTCTTAGAGACACAAAGTCCCACTTAGGGCTTTTTGCTCTGGTTTGGCAGTGCAGAAGGGCAATTCTCCATCCAGCAGCTCCAGCCTGCACTGCCTCAGGAACACGGCCCACTTGCCAGCTTTGGCCCACTCAGGCACTTCTAGAGGAGGAACAAAGTGCAATTGCACAATTCCAGCCAATCAAGAAGGAAGAATGGCACAGACAAAACACCCTGTGCAGATCCAGGCGTTCAGCTGGGACTGTGGAGAGTTTGGGTCCTTGCCAATTGGATGTGTGTCCCCAGCTGCAATCTCTGGGCCTGCAGCAGAGTCTCACTCACCTGCCAAAGCAGAAAGCTCAGGCGCTGTGCTCACAACGGGCTCGTCTGATGCAAAGCTGTCAGAGCAATGTGAGGGCAGAGCCAGCCCAGCTGGGCCCAGGGCTGAGCCCAGCAGAGCCCTGGCAGAGCCCAGAGCAGCCTCAGCACGCGCAGAGCCCGGCTGCAAGGAGAGAAAGCAGAAAGTGTCTGTCAGCTGAGGGCTCCTGTCCCCTTGTGCCAAGGCCTGCGGTGCCCAGGCCATGCTGGCTGTGCCCAGAGCTGTGCCCAGAGCTGCCCATCCCTGCTGCCTTTGGCAGCAGAGCAGGAGGGCAGCACATGTGCCCAGCCTGCAGCCAGCCACGGCACATCCAGCCCTCAGCAGCTGCCCAGAGCCAAAAAGCAGCTGGGCAGCCGACTGAAGAATTCATTGCATCTGCCCCAGCAAAGGGGGAACCTTTGGTGCCCGGCCAGGCCATGCCATGCCCAGATCTGGGAGCATCCCCCTGCCTGTGGACTCACCTGCAAATTGGGCATGGAGCCTGGCTTTAAAGAAGGTGCCAGAATCCAAGTCCATCATCTTCAGCTGGCCAGGCCGAGGAAGAGATTGTCATCCTTGAGGTTGTCCTTGGTGTCTCCAGCAGCAGCCCCAGCTGGTACAGCTTCTCCAGGGGCTCCTTCTCCTTCCCTAGGGCCAGACCAGGCTGTCAGGGCTCTGCCCAGGGCCCCAGCCATCCATGAACCAGACAAACAAAACCAGGGGGGATGGTGGCCACCAGTGCTTGCCACACCAGGTCTGCAGCTCAGCTCCAGCCCAAGGGCTGTGTGTTTCCCTCTGCTGACCCCTGCTCAGAGCTACAGGCAGGACAAAACCAGCCTGCTTTGCTTTGCCACTGAGTGCCCAGAGATGTGTGGAGCTGGTACCTGCCAGGCCCCTGGGTCCAACTGTGCATGTGGATCTCTCCCATCTTCTAGGGCAGAGGAACACCCTGCACCCAAGGATGGCAGAAAAGCTCTTCTAAGGATGGTCTGTCTGAGGGTTGCATGGACAAACACCTCTTAATGATATCCCGGCACTCTGGAGAGAGAAACCAGAAATCACCAGTCAGTTGGAGAAGTTGGCCCTCTGCTCCCATGCCCAGGCCATGCTGGGTGTGCCCAGAGCTGGGCCTAAACTTCCCCATGGATGATCTGTTTGGAGGAGAGCATGAGAGCAGGACATGTGCCACCTCCTCAGTAGCTGCCAGAGCAGGATGCCCATGAGACCGCTGCTGTCTCCCAGCACTGCAATTCCCCCCATGCCCAGAGATGAGGATCTACCTTCAGAGAGCTGATGTGGCAGCCAGAGCTGGCCCCAGCTGAGGCTCTGGCCCCTCCTGAAAGGGTGCTCCCCGCAGACCACCAGCTGGTGCAGCAGGATGCCCAGGGACCAGATCGTTGCTGCCTCGCCGTGGTACCACCCAAAGTTGTTCCATTCTGGGGGGCTGTATGACCAGGTTCCTATGGAATAGAGACAGAGCTCAGCAGGGGTATGCTGCTGCTCCCAGAGCCCGGCCCCAGCATCCCTGGGCCTGCGGGGGCTGCATCAGTGGCACACGGGGTGACCGCTGCCCTCTCGCCAGCACCTGGGACTTGTGCACAAACTTAGGGTTGGAAAAGGAGTCACTGGTGTTGGAAGAGGGCAGCAGAAGCCCTGGCTAGGCCTGACCATGACATGCAAAGGAAAAACCCCCTCTGTGCTGGGGAAAAAACATGCCCTTATTCTCCCTGCCTGCATTGCCCCAAAAATAATATAAAGCCAAAGCAAACAGGGTGAGTGGAGCAGTCCAAGCCCTTCCTTTCGCCTGCACACCAAACCAGCTGGGGCACAGGTTACAGCCCCCCCTCTCTGCTGCCCCCACCCACGGGGGTTTTGGTCGGGCTGGCTGCCCCAGCCCAGCCCCAGTCCTGGGCAGAGTGGCTGGCAAAGGCTGCCAGCAGGGCTGGAAGATGGCTCCCCACCCAGCCCCGCTCTAAAGCAACACAGCTGAAGACTCAGTCCCTCAGTCCCCTGACTGGCAGCAAAAGGGAGAATCCCCGCTGGCACAGCCAGCTTGGGCTGAGATGTTGGGCCATGAGATGCTGGGACCAGGAGCACACCTCTGCGTAGGCTCACCTGCAAAGTGAGTGTAGGCTGTCTCTTGCAGGTAGGTGCCACAGCCAAAGTCAATCAATTTGGCCTGCCCGGTGGCCAGGTCAACCAGGATGTTCCCTGGTTTGATGTCGCGGTGCAGGACCCCGCAGCTGGTGCAGTGCCGCACGGCCTCCAGCACCTGGCGGAACAGCGCCCGCGCCTCCTCCTCGGGCAGGAACTGCCGTGCCCGAATGAAATGCTGCAGGTCCTGACACCGCTCTGGCCGCTCCAACACCATAACGACGTATTCAGGGAGCTCAGCCCACTCCAGCAGCTGGATGACACCAGGGAAGCCAGTGGACACCTTGGCCAGCAGCACGATCTCCAGGGGTGCTCTGGTGCCGTCGGGCTGCAGGAGGAGCGCGGTGCCGTCAGTGGGAGTGAGGCCGTGCCAGGGCTCTGGGAGCCCTCAGCCAGCCCGGGATGCTCTGCGCCCTGCGCTGGGCCCACGCCCGCTCCCCCTCGAGGCGCCCTGGCGGCTTCCACCGTGCCGGGCCTCGGCTCCTCCCCGCCCGGCACGGCCCGGCTGCTGCCGCTGGCCCCGCTCACTCACCAGCTCGCCCCAGTGCCGGACGCGGTTCCGTGGAACACGTTTGATGGCCACCTGCAAGCCAAGCAGCAGCAGGCAGGGCTCAACCCCATCTCCTCCTCCGCCCTGCCCAGCCCCATCCTCCTCCTCCTCCTCCTCCTCCTCCTCCCCTCCTCCTCCTCCCGCCGCCCCCGGCCCCGCCCGCTCACTGGGGCGCCCGTCCGAGAGGGCGCGTGGCCGCGAAGGCGATGCGAAGCCGCCGCCCGCGCCCAGCAGCGAGCCCAGCTGGTACCGCTCCTTCAGGCCCTGCTGTGCCTCTCCTGCGGGCGAGACGCGGCTGTCAGCGCTCGGCCCAGGGCCAGCACCGGCCCCGAGCGCCCCTCACCCGCCCTGGCCGGCCATGCCCAGGCGTTCGCTCCCGGAACGCGGCACGGAGGCCGGGGGGGCGGGCGGCGCTGCCGAGCGGCGGAGCTCGGGCCGGGAAGCCGCAGCGGAGGCGGCGGAGCGGCCGCGCCGAGTCGTCCGCGGGCCCCGGGAGGAGCCGGGGAGGGGCCGGGGCCCCGGGAGGGGCCGGGGCCGGGTCGGGGCCGGGACTGGACCCTGCGTCGGGTCCGGGGCCGGGCTCGGGCCAGGCGGAGCCGAAGGGCGGCGATGCCGCCCCGCACCAGGCACTGATGCCCGCCCAGCAGCGCCACCGCCAGTACGGCCAGAGCCGGGCGGAGGCGAGACTGCGGCGGGACGGCCGGGGCCGGGCACGGGCAGCCCCGCCTGGGGCCGGGGCGGGCCGGGGCATGGCCCGGCCCGGCAGGGGAGAGGGAGGCGGGGAGAGGAAGGGGACGCCGGGCAAGGGACCCCGAGAGAAGGGTGCCCGACAGCGGGAAGGGACAGAAAGAGAGAAAAAAAAGAAAGAAAAAAGAAAAGAAAGATTCCTGAAGGAATCTGTTTTTGCTGCCGCCGCTTGCTGCAGCGGGCTGCTGTTGCCGCTGCTGCTGCTGCTGCCGAGCCAGCGTGCCCCGCCGCTGCAACTGAAGCACCAGGGGCCGACTCCTGCACACGGGCACAGTCCCCGTGTCCATTTCCCCGCTCACCCCACGAGCCCCACGCTCGAGTAGGATTCCGCCGACCCTGGGACGGCCCCTCCGCCTGTCCAAACACAGGGGAACTTTGCAGCGCTGAGCCCACCCCAGTATGGTTACAGACACTCCCAGTATATCCCAGTTGCCCTCAGCACACTCACAGTCATTCCCAGTCACATCCACTTGGCCCAGTAAGGTTCCACTTTCCACCAGTGTGATCCCAGTCACTCCCAGTGAAGGGAAGGGACCGGGACGGACTGTGACAGGCTGGGATGGACTGGGACACCGGGATACACCAGGATTAACTGGGATACACCGGGATACTCCGTGATACACCGGGATACACCGAGACACACCGGGATACACTGGGACACACCGGGTCACACTGGGATACACCAGGATAGACTGGGACACACTGGGACAAACTGGGATACACCAGGATTAACTGGGATACACCAGGATAAACTGGGATACACTGGGACACACCGGGTCACACTGGGATACACCAGGATAGACTGGGACACACGGGGACACACCAGGATACACCGGGATACACCAGGATTAACTGGGATACACCAGGATAAACTGGGATACACTGGGACACACCGGGTCACACTGGGATACACCAGGATGACTGGGACACGGGACACACCAGGATACACGGGATACACCAGGATTAACTGGGATACACCAGGATAAACTGGGATACACTGGGACACACCCGGGTCACACTGGGATACACCAGGATAGACTGGGACACAGGGACACACCTGGGACCCAGGATACTGGGATACACTGGGATCACTGGAATACACTGGGACTCACCGGGAGGGCTGGAACTGGGATACACTGGGATCAGCACTGGGACCCCACTGGGGAGGATACTGGGGGACTCAGCAGGGCCAGAACTGGGACAACTGGGAAGTGACAGCTACTGGGATATGGTGGTCACTGACTGTCTAACCATTGGGGGTGACTGGGATTGACTGGGACTGTGCTCACTGAGTCTGGGATCAACTGGGATTGACTGGGACTGTGCTGGGGAAGACTGGGATCATACTGGGAGTGACTGGGTCTGTGCTAGGGTGTTGTGGTTTTGGTTTGCTAATTTAAGATCTCTTTAATTCTGAGATTTTTTGGCTAATGCACAAAAGAATGTGGTGGGTTTGGTGTTGGTTAATTACTAATACACTTATTTTTTGTTGTGAGATGGGATTCAGAGAAAGGTAAAGCAGGCTCAAAACTTTAAAAGGGTATAAAGAAAAATTTTATTAATAGTAACTAAAAGAAAAAAAAACAGGTAATAAGAATCAAAGCAAACTTTTGAGAATACTTCTCCCCACAACTTTTTCTTTCTCACTGACAATGTCAAGAAACTAAACTTAAGATTTCTAGTCAGTTTGCTACCTCTAAAATAGTCTTTTTTTAGTTCACTTCGAGAGAAAAGTCCCTCTTGTTCAAGTTAAGGAGACTTTTCTACAAAAGGAAAAAACAGTTTGCTCATGGTTCTCAATTTTGTCATGAATAACAATCGCCAGGGGAACCTTGCTATCGTCAAATCTTTCTTATTTCTACAAGCCTTCCCACAGCTTGGAGATGGG
>JALJVW010001407.1:0-10201 GCA_024865655.1 Emberiza elegans
TCCCTGTCCTATTGCTCAGTTCCTGGATTCATCTTCCCTGTAGGTCCCTTCAGATACTGGGACCTTCTTTGAGGTCTCTACAAAACCTTCTCCTCTCCAGGCTGAATAGTCCAAACTTTCACCCTGGAAGTTGTTTCATATTGACTTCATGCCTTGCTTTGGACTTGCTCCTGCAGTTTCATGCCTTCAAATTTTGGCGACCCCAGCCCTGGATACAGCACAGCATGTAGCTTCTCCCAGCAGAGCAGAGGGTAGAATCTCCTCCTTTGACCTGCTGGCCATGGGGCTTGGATGCAGCCCAAGATTTGTTTGGCATTTTGGGCTGTGAGCGCTCACTGCTGGTTCACGTTGAGTTTTTCATCAACCAACACCCCCAAGTCCTTCTCCTCAGTGCTCCCAATCACTTCTCCACCCAACCTGTGGACATGTCTAGGATTGCCCTGACCTTCTACAAGGTGTAGAAACTTGTACTTGGCCTTGTTGAAATTCTTGATGCCCCACAGACCCACCTCTCCAGCCTGTCAATGTCCCCTGCAACCTTGTCACTTGTGCAGAGCAGGTTTTGCTGGAGAAGAACATACGTGCACATCCACCCTACTGAACAGTGTTAGTTGGAAATTATTAAGGGTTATTTTATACAATGCTCTTGTCAGAATGTATGTACCAGCTGTCTCTGGACAGTCTGACCACCCTGCAACTGTCCTTCGGTGTAATATTCCTCTGGAAAACCCTCTCTCTAAAGTCTTACATTTTACAAAAAGTACAAAGGGGCCGCGAGGGAGCAGGAGTACAGTGCTGGATGCTCCCGGTGAAGCTTCTCATAGGCTGCTAATTTAGGGGTGCAACAAGTCACCAATTAACTCTTTTCCTGAGAGTTAGTTGATGCAGTGGTCTAAGAGTTTCCTTCCTCCTCTTCTCCAAGGTGCTGGCAGAGTCACAAGCATGCCTCTGAGGGAGTGCTGCTGAAGGAGCTCCGTGCAGTCCAGAGGAATTTCCTGGGGCTGCAGGGAATACTCAAAGTGGCAGTGAGGTGGTAAGTGTAGGGCCATGATTCGGGGATGAGCTTAGCATGGCTGTGTTGGGATTATGCTGCCAGTGCCACCTCCCTCCCTGCCAAACTCCAGAGAAAGTTCTTGACCACTTGCAGAGAAGCATAAAGTTAACAATCAGGTGTGCTCCTGTGGCCAGGGCAGCCCTGGAGGGAGAAAGAGATGGGGAGAAGGAGATATTGGGAAGGAGGTTGTAAGAAGAGGGTGGTTGAGAGCAATCAGAGCCTGCTGGAGCATCCACGGTGCTGGCCATCCTTTACATTGTGCATTTTCAAATACTCAAAATTTGGTTTTTTAGGAACAAGAATTCTACTACTCTTTTCGATTAAAACCTTTAGGGAAAAGGGTTTTCCACCTTCTGCAAAACTCTTTAGACATCACTCAGATTTTCTGAAGAACAGATGACTGTCTATAGGCGTGAGTTCTAACAAGGATGGTCTCAGAAGAAACACGTATAATTTCAGAAGTAATTTTCAAATTTAGTCAGCCAGATCCAAGTGGCTGTACTTAAATCTCCTACTAGCCATTTGGCTTCTAAATCATGAGGCAGAATCATGAATAACAGATGTTTTGTGATGAGGAGTGACTAAGAGCTGAGTACTTCTTTGAGATCTGAGTATTTTTAGACCATGACAGCCTTCTAGGTAGCTGGGCATAAAAATTACCCTTCTTCCTCCTGCTCTCAAATCTTATGCTGGAGATGAGAGTGTAGTTTGTTATTGCTACTGAGACTTTTGCTGGACATTTTTTAACGTCTCCCTGTAATTTTTTAGAGAATCAAATTTGATTTCTTCCCTTACTTCTCCCATCTTCAAGAAGTCTACTTTGGAAATATAATGAGCTCTTCAGCATTTTTATTTTGTTCTGCTTTGAAGAAAAAGCACTGTAAATCACCTAGAAAATGCTTTCCATGGAAAAATATTTTCCAAGCAGATAAAATTCACCCTTTCAAAAACACTTCTCTCCACTGCTGTGATGCACGCAAATTTTGTTTTACAAACAATGGCTTTGGTTTGAAAATGAAAGAAAGGTTTCACTTCACTGACTGACATTATTTTGCTTGGCTTTATAGAAGACTATTAGAAGGCTAAAATCACCACCTACAATTAATGATGCGTCAATGTTTACACAGGTCCATTCATATGATGGTACAACCTGGATAGAGATTATCTCTTTCAAAGTGGGAAAGGCAGGCTCCTACTTTGCACTGCTTAAGCTGTAGCATCTCAATGTTAACAGAGGGTTAAATCTGCACTGGTGAAAATTGACATGAACATCTTGATTTTGATTAAATATTGTTACAAAGGCAGATTTTACGCTGCATGTTTTCCTCGTCTCAGTGTCTTTTAATTTCTGAGGCTTGTTATGTTAATTCCAGTACTACTTAGATTTGATCATAACTACCAAAAAAGTGCATCTTTTAAGAACTAGCTTGAATTTTAACCATGAGAGTGATGCTGTCATTCCCTGCCTAGAACTTTAGGACTGACATCTCTTTTATGTAGAAAATGTTCTATGGGTTCCTAGCTTTGCTGTTGCACTGTGAGTAAGGTGGGATTCAGGCACCTGGTGTTCAAAAGAATGAGAGTCATCTACACCTTCAGCACTGGAATTGGTCTGCTAGAGCCAACAGGTTATAGAGCCTCCTGATGCAGTGGCGAGTCTTGGTGTAAAATTCAAAGTCAGCCAAGACATGCAGCACGTAGTGAACTAACAGTTAAAAGGGCAGAATTGTTAGATTAGTTATACATGATGTGGGCAGTTCTTGATTTCATGCTGAACATTGTAGACATAAGAAATGTGACAGTATTCACTGTCACACAGCAAATGTATCTTTTCTGTTCATTTCAGTTCCATCACAAAAGAGCATTCATTGAAAGTTTCTTTGATATTAACTCCTGTGAAGTAATAAAAGAAAACAGTGGACTCCTAGTGATAAAACAACTCAACAACAAAAATGATTCAAATTCTGAAAAGTTGAACAATGTTCAAACTTTGGTGCAATCTCGTGTAATCCAAAATGGCAAAAAGTGTAAAAATCTTGCAAAGACATATAGGGTCCATCTTATTAAGGGTGTGTGATTAACAACAGAGATGTTTGTGAAATGGGGGCTCTACTGGAGCTTTATCATTTTAGTGCATCAGTTAGATAGTCACTTGATGCAATTAAATGACTCTACTTGATAGAGCAGGCAGCAAAATTTTAATGGGCATTTGCCTTCTACATTTTCCTCTAGAGATGGAGGTTTTAATAGGAAAGACTGTGGCCAGAAAATCTGGAGAGGAGCAACGTACCATAAAACTGGAAAGTAGCTTGTCTTGCATCATTTGCTTTTCTGCAAATACTACCTCATATGTGTACAGAAAAAAAAAAACAAAAACCAACAAAATCAACTAGAAAAAGTACTCTTAAACATATAATGGGGTAATAATAATAGGTTTTTAAAACTCTGCAGATTGTCTTTTCCAAATTCCTCTCCCAGCCATGTCCTAAAGAACATTTTTTCACAGAGAAAATGGCTGCAAGATTGATGGAGTTCCATTCAATAATCATATGTTGATTAGCATACGCTAATAAAAAGCTTATTAACACATGCTCCAGTCTAAGCATGTCACTCAGAGAAGGTATAACAATATTGATGCTTTTTTTTACTGCGACAGAAACATGGGTACACTGGTTCTGCAATTTTAAAATCATCAGGAAATAAAAATATAAGAAGCAATGCCACATTTTTATTTTATAAAATGGAGATTAGAATGGGTTTCAGTAATTCTTCTTGCTCCTATTCATTTGAAATTACAGTACCTAACTGTTTTTTCTCATAAATGCCACTTCAAGTGATGCTTTATTGCCTTCGGCTATGAAAGAGGACAATACATTTTAATTTGTATTGCTATAATTAAGCCTGAAATTTGATTTGATTTGATTTTTATATAGTCTCCCTTGTCAGGCACTGTGATGATGATATTTTGCTGTTCAGAATTCAGGACTACAAAAATACTATTTTGGCCAGAGTAATGTGACTGGTGATGCAAGATTTGCAGTTCGAACAGGTGTTATTTTCTCTCTGTCACTTTCACCAATCTCATCAGAAGAAGACCTTATCATAGTTTCTTTTGTTGTTTTGTTTTTTTTGAAATTTTTAAGTGAATTTCAATGTCATTTTTCCTCAATTAATTTCCAGGTATATGATACAGATAATAGCTGGACTTTAGACGCATTTAACTTTAACTGTAGTAGCAAATCCTTTAGCTGATGGAGAACAGCAGTACCTTAATCCCATTTTACCCTGCAGGAGATTGACTTTCTCTGGTTCCATTTGATGACAATAAAAAACCATGAAAGGCAGAACAAACTCATATTGCTGTGGGCAACTACTTTTGATAGAAGTCAATCCCTGTCTTTTTCAGGGAGCAGGTGTCCTTTGTCTGGCTATCACGTGCATTCCATGTGGTCATGAAGAGAGCATTGAGTTTTGGCAGGTCCAGACTTTAAAACATCGGGAGGAATAGCACGTGCTTGGTTGGCATCCTCAATCTTTTGGGATTTCTGGGATGTGCTCAGGCACATCATTCCTTAGTTCACATCCTCTTCTCTCAAGACTATCAAGTTCCTCCTTCCTCAAGATCATCCTTCCAGCAACATTATTTTCTTGGCAGCAGGACCAAAACTTCTACAAACAGGCCTACCCAGAGCCTAGCCTAGTCTAAATGAAGTATGTAAAGAAAGATGGAAATGAGGTTTTTAGGATAATTCACATCCAAATTTAGGAAAACAGGATATCTTTCTAGAAATACAACTCTTTTCAATTCTCAAGGCTCGCAAAGCTTCATTTTAAAATTTTGCTGATATTTCTTTATCTACTTTTTCCTGGGTTTTGTACCTATTTTAAATTAGTTCTGGTTTACAATTGCACAACATTCAAAGAAAACAAAAGTAAATACTCATCACATTTGTTGTAGCTCATTAACCTACTATTGAGCTGAGTTTTGATATTTTCCTAATCGTTGTGGGTATACAGAGCGTTTTTATTCATTCCAAAATAGTTTCAAAACCTACCTAACACTGTTTTATGTGAAAGCTAGTGGAGAATCTATATTGCTTGCAGTGAACAACCCAGCAGCAATCAGAGAATGTCCACATTATAAGGAGTGCCCATGGAGATACTATGAAGTACAGCTGTTTCACAGAAAAAAGAATTTAACTGGTTTTGGTTGTTTGTTTTGTGTTTGGTTGGTTTTGGGGTTTTGGGGTTTTTTTTTCTTTGGTTTGGCTTTTTGTTTTGTTTGGGGTTTTTGATTTGGTTTGTTTTTTTTTTTTTTCCTTTTCCTTTGGTTCTTTTGTTTGTTTGAGTTTTTTGGGGGTTTTTTTGGTTTTATTTATTTATTTATTTATTTTAACTAGGCAGTTTCCACAAAGTTTTTCCAAAAGACAAGTCTTTTTACATCTACTTTTAAGGTCATTAATATCTGTCTTCTACCCCCAAAAGACCTTTTGAAAGGTTAGACACATTTTAGTTGTACTTTCTGGGCTTAAGCACTGCTGTTCTCTTGCAAAGTTCTCGTTTTCTTTCAGGTCACACAAAAATTTTGTTAGAATTTGTAAAAACTCCATACAAAGCATTCCACCCCAACCACCCCTATGATATAAGGTGGCTACAGGACTTGAAGTCAGATGTACACCTATTGGAGCCCTTGGAAGAACCATCCCACATATCAACCTCTTCAGAGACATACAGAAGGTTCAGAACCTGAATTTCCACAGGTTTTCTATTTTTCCTACTAATAAGTAAGCTTCTCAGATTACCTGGGTTCAGGTTGTAAACTGGAGAGTGATAGAAAAAAATCAACAAAATGCTAAAGGAAAGAATAGGGTTACTTTTTTCTCAAAGATTTCTTTAAGCAATTATCTTATACCAATGGTTTGAAGAGTTGATGTGGTTTAGAAAATTTTCAAAGTTTATGTGGGTGAAGGAAAAAAAAACTTCTTCTAATTTTCTTCTAATACATTTCTGTAGAGATGTGGTTTAGACAGAGCATGCAGTTGATGACAGACAAAGAAGCACAAATTTGGACAGAAATACTGGGGTTAGGTTTCACCTCATTGGCAGGGTGTCCAACTGTATGGAGGCCAGACAAGCAAGGATAAGGAGAAAAAATTGTCCCTCTTATTTCAGAACTGTGCTTTATCCATCCCAAAGTGGAGTGAATCAATGGCTGCACTTGGCCTTCTCTGGTTGGAATTCCCAGATATCTCATCCTGCCATTGTGTCAGGCAGACTGTGTTGGCAAAAGGGATAAGGGACACGAGCCTTCCCAGAAGCAGCAAACTGTGCATTATCCTACCTAAGGAAGTTCTGGATCAGTACATATTTGAACGTTTTGCTCAGTTTTGCTAGAATAGGGTTTTTCTTTGATGTTCCTTGTCATGGGATTGGAGACTTTTCCCAGGGATAAGTTGCTGTCTGTTACCACAGCTGAATTTGTCTAGATGCTTGAAAGCAGTTGAATGGTACCAAGGCATGAATTATTGAATTCCTCAAAA
The DNA here is from genome assembly GCA_024865655.1 of Emberiza elegans. Classification (NCBI taxonomy): domain Eukaryota; kingdom Metazoa; phylum Chordata; class Aves; order Passeriformes; family Fringillidae; genus Emberiza; species Emberiza elegans. Next base: position 6,595 of record JALJVW010001407.1, read on the forward strand.
GTGGAAGAATGGAACATTCATAACATCAACTGTTACATTGCTGAGAGACTTCACAAGAATTTGATCTTTCCTGTCTCAGGTTGAAGTGGTGGATCTGAGGAGAACGGAGAGCAGCATGTGGCTGCCACAGGAAAACCCAGGAAGTACTGCAAAGGTGCTGCGATGTTCTAACCTACCTGCAGAGCGTTTTGCAAGAAGCAAAAAAAAGTTGTCCAAAACGACTTGCATTCGAATGTTAGCGTGAATAAAATCGCAGGAGAGTGGTAAGGTACTGTTTTCTATCAGTTTGCAAGCTGTGCACACAATCCCAGTGTGGCTCGGCTTGGTTGTTCGCCTTTCGGAAGGTGCCGCTCTCTCCGGCTCCCGGAGGCGAAGAAGCGGCTTCTTCGCGCAAAGAGCATTGTGCCGGTCGCAGAGCACTGTGCCGGTCGCGGGGTGCTCCGGAGGGCGGCTTCTGCCGAAAGAAGCCAAGGACCGGCGCTTAGCTCGGGCGAGTGCCGTACCTTCGTCTTTAGCGTCTCTTGTCGCCTACACCTAAGAAAAAAGCTTTTCCACTATGTCTCACAAGGAGAAACTGTGCCAGTACAGAAATCATCTCCTATCGTGTTCTAGAGGTGCACGGAGCTCTGCAGAGCGTTTTGCAAGAAGCAAAAGAAAGTTGTCCAAAACGACTTGCATTCGAATGTTAGCGTGAATAAAATCGCAGGAGAGTGGTAAGGTACTGTTTTCCATCAGTTTGCAAGCTGTGCACACAATCCCAGTGTGGCTCGGCTTGGTTGTTCGCCTTTCGGAAGGTGCCGCTCTCTCCGGCTCCCGGAGGCGAAGAAGCGGCTTCTTCGCGCAAAGAGCATTGTGCCGGTCGCAGAGCACTGTGCCGGTCGCGGGGTGCTCGAAGCGCGGCTTCTGCCGAAAGAAGCCAAGGACCGGCGCTTGAGCTCGGGCGAGTGCTGTACCTTCGTCTTTAGCGTCTCTTGTCGCCTACACCTAAGGAAAAAGCTTTTCCACTATGTCTCACAAGGAGAAACTTTGCCAGTACAGAAATCATCTCCTATCGTGTTCTAGAGGTGCACGGAGCTGCACAGGCTGCAGAGCGTTTTGCAAGAAGCAAAAGAAAGTAGTCCAAAACGACTTGCATTCGAATGTTAGCGTGAATAAAATCGCAGGAGAGTGGTAAGGTACTGTTTTCTATCAGTTTGCAAGCTGTGCACACAATCCCAGTGTGGCTCGGCTTGGTTGTTCGCCTTTCGGAAGGTGCCGCTCTCTCCGGCTCCCGGAGGCGAAGAAGCGGCTTCTTCGCGCAAAGAGCATTGTGCCGGTCGCAGAGCACTGTGCCGGTCGCGGGTGCTCAAGCGCGGCTTCTGCCGAAAGAAGCCAAGGACCGGCGCTTGACTCGGGCGAGTGCCGTACCTTCGTCTTTAGCGTCTCTTGTCGCCTACACCTAAGGAAAAAGCTTTTCCACTATGTCTCACAAGGAGAAACTGTGCCAGTACAGAAATCATCTCTTATCGTGTTCTAGAGGTGCACGGAGCTCTGCAGAGACTTTTGCAAGAAGCAAAAGAAAATAGTCCAAAACGACTTGCATTCGAATGTTAGCGTGAATAAAATCGCAGGAGAGTGGTAAGGTACTGTTTTCTATCAGTTTGCAAGCTGTGCACACAATCCCAGTGTGGCTCGGCTTGGTTGTTCGCCTTTCGGAAGGTGCCGCTCTCTCCGGCTCCCGGAGGCGAAGAAGCGGCTTCTTCGCGCAAAGAGCATTGTGCCGGTCGCAGAGCACTGTGCCGGTCGCGGGGTGCTCCGGAGCGCGGCTTCTGCCGAAAGAAGCCAAGGACCGGCGCTTGTCTCGGGCGAGCTCCGTATCTTCGTCTTTAGCGTCTCTTGTTGCCTATATCTAAGCAGTGTCCCTGCATCTCTCCTGTAGGCGCCTTTTAGGAGACCAGTGGAAGGCCACCATTAGGTCATGCCTAATCTATCTGTTCTCCAGGCTGAACAATCCCCATTTCTGCAACCCGGCCTCGTAGTTGAATTCAGGACCCTTACTTCTGCTTTCTTCCTCTTTTATGCACTTACAACTGCTCTTTCACCCAGGTTTTTAGTCATTCTAGGAATTGGGAATATTACAGCCATCACCATGGAAAACAAGTAACTTTTGAGTGCTCTTTACCCATCCCATTGTGTTAATTAGCAATACTAGAAACTCTGCTGAAAATTAGCAAAGTTCAAAACTGTCAGCTGGGAGTGATTTTTCTCTCATCTCATTTGTCATCATATCTCAGCTATTATCAATATTTGGATTGTTTCTGAATAAACAATAAGTGGAAATAAATGGTCTTTTCATCTGTTGTTATGTAGAGGAAAGAGATTTTATTTTGAAGCTTCAATTCTCACAACTATAAAATGCATTTTAAAAATAAAGGGCAGATGAGATAAGTAAGTGAGTACAAATGTACCTCTGAAAGACAATATGATCCCAAAACCAGTTATAAAATAATTTTCACAACTACTGAAAGAGCTAACTTTAATATCTTAGATGTCTGAAAACATAAAAGGCTCATGATTAAGCATATATTGGCATTATGTTTGAGAAACTTGTCAAAACAACCCATTTTTAATTTCATGATTTTTAGCTTTCCATTGATAAAAAAGCTTTGAAACAATGTCCTAGGTGGGGTCCTGGTAGTCACTGAAACAAACAGTCACTTACAGGCATGAAATACCACTTGGTAATCTAGCACATTCAAGATGGCAAATATTGAATAATTGACATTAAACGATATTGCTGTTGACCTCATCTGTCTTCTTGTTTCAATCTAAGAGGAAACAAAACATTATCTAACTTCTGCCCACAGAATGGCAGGTATCACAGAAAGGAAAAATTCTTAATTAAAGGCAATTATGAAAATGTGGTCAGAAAGATGATGGTTTCCTCTGTATGGCCTCATCAAGAGCACACACTCACTGGAGAAACGTCACTTAGTCAGTGATGAAATGCAGAAGCTGCATTAATGCAGATGTCGCCTTGCTCTGCTCCTCAACTTCTTGAAGTCTTGGGAAGTCCATTTCCTTTCAGCATTGCTGCCTGACACTCAGGTAGGAACTGCAGAGGGGGAAGTGCATGCTGGGCAGATCTTTCCGTCGGGCACAGATGTGGCTTCCATGCACATCTTTAAAAGAACCGTAGAAACATTCATGTAGAAACACACAAGTTTCAGCCGGCAGCATTTTCTAGATCTGTCCCTAACACACTAACCTTGTTCCAGTTTCCTAAGCAATGTCAACAAAAGGAACAGTAAATCCTTTTCACATCATATTGTGCAGACACACTTTAGTTATACAAATAGTCTTTCTCAACTCTTTTACCTTTTTAGAATTTCTGTAGGTTCTTAATGTTTCTTTTCAGCATGTGTTTTCTTCATTCTTCATTATACACAGTTTAGTCTAATCAGCATTAGTGTTCTGTTTAACATTGTATTTCATTTTCCATACACTTAACTTTATTCACTGTACACACATCTCTCTTAATCCATTTTGTTTTTTTCAGGAGGACTAAAAAAACTGGTTAGCAGGCACATCTTCTAGTTGGAGCCTGTTAGAACCTTTACCTATATTT
>JALJVW010001408.1:0-17498 GCA_024865655.1 Emberiza elegans
TTCAAAAGGGTGGATGGGAAAAAGTGGTTTCTCATTGTGTGGCCAATACTTGGAGGGATTGCTCTTTTTACCTATACTTGTTTCCCTGTTTCAGTAAAATAGTAACCTTGACTGGGCAAACCAACTAAAAACCAAGAAATGTAACAAAGTTAAGTAACCATGATTACCAAGTGCTCAAGAAATTTATAATGAATACAAAAAATTAAATGTGAAGCATAAGCCAAAAATTGTAAGTTGATCACGAGCTTAATTTTAGAAGCCTGATCAAAGCAAAAGAGGGGAACTGTTATGAACAAAAACCTGATAATTTTAGTGTGGGAAACAAATTACAAATAGCTAATTTAACCACTTTTATACTAAAGTGTTATCTGTGTTATATAAATTACCAGTCGTTCTCGCTAATGACTCCTTTTGTATTAGTGGCGAGGAGGGTTGAAGAGCCTTTTTGTATTAACACTAAGGGTGTGAAGAACTTTGCCGGGGCAGGGACAGTAAGGAAGTTGCATCTGTAAGTTAGGAAATGTTTCCTTAAGCCTTGGTAGCAGTGATCCTGGTTCCAAATTGTGTTTTAAAGAGGGAATTTCCTGTTTTATATTCTAAAGATTGATGGGGTTTCTCTATGTCTTTGTAGGGGATGGAAAACCAGAAGGCTGAACGCCCATCTGTCAAGGAGCCGGTGAAGGAGAGGAACGATGGCTCAAAGAAGCCCCAGGCCACATTGTCTTCTAGCAAACGGTACTGAGCACTTTTGTCAGATGTGACAAAGCACATGACAAGCTTTACATGCCTCTTCCTCAGGAAAAACTTTCTGGCAGAGGTGACCAATGCCACAGATTGTCTCCTTTTTCTACAAATGCTCTAGGATAAAAAATGTCTACTTCTGCATTGTGCTGAACACTGCTTCTCTGGAGGGGTTTCCACAAAAATTGAGAGACAAAAAGACACCCATTGGTTGCAGCTCAGACGATCGAGTGCATGGCAAGGGCAGTGTTGTGGAGGCTGGGAGAGAGCCAAGTTTCTGCTGCCTGACTTGGGACAAGTAAATTCAAACAGGGCTTTTGTTTTCATCTGAGTGGAGTCTTTTTCAGATGGGTGTTTTGATGAGAAATCTCAGTCTGGAAGCAAGATGCCATTCCACAAAGATGCATTTCTCATCCATGTGGTTTGGCCTGGCTGAATCATGGTTTTCTTACCCTCAAACAGTATCAAGTTTGAGTAGTAAGGAGCAAGGCAATTCCTGAACAACTTCTGTCAACAGGTGTCTGAATGTGGACTTTTTGTCTTGATGTTCCTGTTCTTCATGTAATTTGCTTGATGGACAGCATGTTTGGTTTATTTCCCCTGTGCTGCAATCAGCATTTAAGACAGGAATTTGCTCCTTGCTGTCTCTTCATGGCAGTTGCAGAGCTACTTGTACCTGTTCTCCTCTGATAACAGAGGGGATTTATTTAGCTCTGTCCTGCTCAGCAGTGGCAGCAAAGTGACCACATGCCTCAGTAGCATGGCTAGCATCTTCCTGTGCTCATGGAAGAGACAGGTTGATCAGGAGAATTCTTCCCAGTGGGTTTGTTAAGCTGTGCATCAAGTCTCTAGGGAAGCAAATGAAATGTGAGCGTAGTTCTGGGATGTCTGGCTTCTGTTTTTATCTCTGTTACTGATTTTCTGAATCCTTCAAATATGGCCCTGTTCATCTGTTCAGATGCATCTGAGCTACTTTTCCAGATTGTCATGCCTGGTTGTAGAGACACTTCTCCAGAGTGATGAGTTTCCTTATTCTAAGACACACACATCCCATATGAGGAGGCATTTAGACTTGGAAGGAGTGTCTCTCTTTCTCCACAAAGCAATGTGACCTGCGTGCCTTGGCAGCTGTCTGAAGATAGATCAGATGCATCTCATCCTTGGTTTTCCTGAGTGAGCTCTGGCAAGAATGTTACTTGCAGATTGTCTCCTGTAATGACTGTCATGAGGTCCACATTGTTCCTCAGAGCCTCATGATTTTCCTGCTTGAAATCACATAATTAGGAAAGCTGCTCAAGATGTTCTGCTCACAATTAACTGAAGGCATTATCTGTGGCTGCAGCTCTCTCCATAGAGAGCAGCAGGCACAACTTTCCCAGGCATTGTCCTGGGGAAGGCTGTGAGAAGATCAGAGAAAAGAATCAGAAACAATTCTTATCTTCACTTGCTGCACCTGTTGTGAACATGTGGAATGTGTTATGGAGATTTGTTTACCAAAGGGTGATTTCTTAATTGGCCACTGGTGATGGTGTTTTGGATTCAATTGACCAATCTGGTCTGTCTGTATCAGACTGTCTGTAAGGGTGATGAGTTTTTCTGTATAGATGAGTTTATAGTATAGTATAGTATAGTATAGTATAGTATAGTATAGTATAGTATAGTATAGTATAGTATAGTATAGTATAGTATAGTATAGTATAGTATAGTATAGTATAGTATAGTATAGTATAGTATAGTATAATAAAGTGATTGATCAGCCTTCTGGAATCATGGAGTCAATGCTAATTATTTCCACTATGGGGATGCCATGCTACGATAATTATAACCACCAGGTCCTGATTTGGTTTTATTTTCCAGGGTGAAATCTACCTCTGATGGACACCTCCTACACTGTGCAAAAGCCCAGGTCACGTCACCTCCAGCTGTGGAAGGAAAGAGCTGCTCCAGGCTTTTACCATGCTCCAAGGGGTTTCAGACAAGGATCTCCTGGAACTCCTCCAAAAAACCAGCCCCCAGGGTTTCAGACAACATTGGAAGGATGTAGGAATCTCCACTCCTTTCCAAGCTCCTTTCCTAAGCCTGTAGCAGCAAAGTAAACCAGTGTGTCCCACTCCATCCTGGCTGTTTGGGACAGGCACTAACATTGCCCAAGTATAAATGGAGGGGCTTTAAATCCTTGAATATGCTCTGACTAGTCCTAGTTCCTTGATGGGCTGCAGCTGTGATGTTTTCATTGGGAGCCTGTGGTTTTTCAAGTAACTAGGATCAGTGGGTGTAGTCAGGCAGAACCTTGAAGGAGCTCTGACTAAGGTCCTCTTGTTTGGGAAAGGCCGCCCACAAGACCCAATGAGAGGTACAGGACTTAGACAAATTTAAACATGGGACTTATCTAATATGGAGAGCTTCAGTTAAACAACCTCTTACCCAGACAAATTTAATCCAAGTCCAAGCTTCAGAACAAGTTCTTTCAGTCCATCTGTATTTGCCTGGCAGGTGCCTATTGCTGCTGTTCATCAGATGATGGCAGAATTTTCTGCTGGTGTAACTGCTGCTCTCTCCTACTCCCAGTTGGGTGAAGTAAAACAGGAAAGCAGTGAAATTGTGCAAGCGAGTGCTGACCTGACAGAAAGGATCACTTTCATCTTTGACATTGCTGACTGCTCCATCCACTCTTCAAACAAGGACATTTGAATCCAGCTTTCCTGTTGTTTGTTCTCTTCACAGATTTTTGATTATTTTGTCCTGAGAATTTCTGACAGCCACAAGAAGGTGAAGCAGAGGGCGCTGGAGGTGCTGGCTGAAATCACAGGAGCCCTGAAAGATGCCTTGAACCCAGTGATCATTGGTTTGGTGGAAGGAATAACAAAGAACCTGAATTCAAAGGATCCCAGGGTTCGTGGGGCAGCTGTGAAAGCACTGGAAGAATCCATTGCTCATTTGGGTAAGGCTGAGCCCTGGCAGGGACTCTCCTCAACTGCGTCTCTGTCTCTCCTGCACAAGAGAATGCTGAGTGCCTTGACAGCTGCTCTTGTCTGTGGAACACTCCAGCTGACACCCATCAGAAGCTGTGCAGGTGCAGGCCTTATGCACCATCCCCAACAGGCTGGAATGGGATCAGCATTTCCCAGCAGTCCCAGGAGCCCTTGGCTCTGTGCTGCTTGTCTGAAGAGCAAGTCCTGGGCCACAGCTCTGCTACAGTTCAGAAATAAAGGGGCTTTGGAGTTTGCTTGGGCCCTGTCTGACTTCCCAAATGAACAGCTTTGCTGTTGGCATGAAGGGACACTGGCCCATCAGAGCTTCTGCAGAGCAGCCACCTGGAAGGCTCTACATTAGAGGCATTAGCTGCCTATTTTCCACTTTTCTTCTTTGTCTTCTATTTTCAGAGGGGAACTGATGATTCACCAAGTTCATTTCTTTAGAACAAACAGGTATAAACCCAGCTGTCAATGATGCCTTGTTCCACATGTTGTTTTGCATGGGGCAAGATGGCCACAGCAATTAACTACATAGGCAAGGGCTGCTCTAAATTCCTTTGCCACACACATTTATGTCAGCTCTGAGAATGCTGCACTGGGGAAATATGCCTGAAAAAAGGAGTGTTGAAGAGGCAGGTCTTCAAGAGGAGTTTCCACTTTCTCCTCCCCAGCTGCTCTGTGAACTCAGGAACTGCCTGACTCGGTGCCTTTCTGTGACCCAAGTATGGGGCTCTTCCTTTTTGCTTGAGCATGCAAAACCTTTTCACTGCTTCCATGTGACCGAACTCTTGAGGTCCCTGATGTGAAATGTTTTAACATAGCCCCAGCTACAGCAGACAAGTTTGGATTTACAAATGTGAAAGGAGAGCTTTTCTTTTGGAATTTAAACCCCCTCCAAGTATGCTGGAAGGAAAGAAGAAAAAGATTCAAAAACCAGCAGAAATGTACTTTATTTTATAAAATGGGGTTGGCCCTGCCCTTTCTCCTATGACCTGAGAAAAGTGAGCAGAACCATGTGTTTCACTTGTAGATAAAGTGTCACTGCTGAAAGAGCTCAGCTACCAATGGAATCACCTGAGTGGCCAAGCTCTGCTGGATGTCACCGAGCGTATCACAGGTATGGCCTCCCCTCCTAAGCCAAGAGCTCTTCCCAGGGAGTATTGACAGGGAATGCCTGTGAACAGACAGCAGAGCAGCTCCTCCACATCAGGAGGTGCTGAGCTTGTCCCTGCTGCCCAATAGCCAAGGCAGGTGGATTTGGCAGGTTTTCCCTGGCTGCTGCAGAGCTGGGCAGCATCTGAGATGGGGGCAGCACTCGGCCTGGGGCTGAGCTCTCACTGGGGCATCTCAGAACCACCTCCAGGAAAGGGATGGGCTAAAAATGCCCCAGCTGGCTCCTCTCTGGGAAGCTCAGGGACATCTGTGATCTTTGAGGGGAAATGGTGGCAAATGCTGTTTCAGGGCATCAGTTTGTTTTGTCCTCACAGAATTCTTGTTTTTCTCTTGGAAAGTTTTGAGGCTGAACCGTGCAGAGCCTGGGGGTCACAGCTTAGGTCAAACTCAACAGAGGTATCAGAGGCACGGGTTCAGTGCAAGGCAGCCTCTGGGGGCACAGGGACAGAAGCAGAGTGCTGAGGCTCCCTGCCTGTGCTGTCAAAGTGGCCTTGGACTGAGCCTTTCAGGGTGTGCAAACAGTGTCTGCCTGTGTCAGCACTGTCCAAAATGCTACAAATGCAGCTGATAATTGATTCCTCAGAGGAGCTTGCTATGTCAGCAAGAGCCAAGGAATGGAAAAAGGAAAATTCCAATATATAGTAGAGAAGACGATTGATGGCCTTGCTTTAACTGGGGCTAAATCCACTGCTAATTATGCCAGCATCTTTGAATGCAAGGTTTAATACACTTTGTGTCTTCATTAGGAATCTCAAAAGGGCATGTTCAGTGATTGGGAATGTCAAAGGCCCTTTAAAGAGCATTGGAATAAAGTAGATCTCCAGCAATAGGGAATTTAATTTAGCAGCTCTTTTGATATCTTTTTCAAATAAAAGAATTAACTATAAATTAGGACTACTTTAGGAAAAGCAGATGTTCTCTCTGAGATTTAGTAGGAACAGACAGCTGTTCCTCATGTTCAGTAGTCACTGATGTCTTTAATTGCATTTAAACTCAAATGAATTCCCATTTTAAAATGGGTACCATAACCCTTTTCCTGCTTAGCAGAATTGGTTTTGGTTACTTGCAGGAGCTCTTTCAATGTTGATGACTGCTGGTGGATTAACAGCATAGAGAAAATGAAGCCTCTTCCACCACAGAATATGAAATGGCTCCTAGATAACATTTTGCCTGATCAGAAAATAAGAATGGTCTCCAGGCCATTTCAGGTTTTGATCTCTTAGCCAAATCTGCCATGCAAGAAGCCTGTTGGTAGTAACTTTTTGTCTGTGTTTGATATAGTTCAGTTCAGAAAATGGGCAGAGAGATTTCAGAGACAATATGAGAAAACACTCATGTTTTGGTTACATTTCAGTCCCCTGTGTAGCATTTTTCTTTCTCTATGCCCCTATTTCAGTGGACATTATAAGAAAAAAAATGCCATTAACATTGAGATGGGAAATGGCATTAAAATGTGGAGATGCCCAAATGCCAGGGCAATGGGTCTGGGTAATTCTCTAAGACACCCTGAGGTTTGAAACAGCTCTTTGTCGGAAGCCACAAAAGCATTCTGCCAAAGACACCAGCTGGTCACTGATGTTTCTCATCCAGCTGTCAAGGAGCAGCCATCTCTGGTGGGCTGGAGTTTTGAGGTGTGTTCTAATCCTGTCCTTTGCTGTGTGCCACTGAGCAAAGGGAAGAGCCAGATTAGACATTTGGCACTTGGCATCAAAGTTACAAAAATGGAATCATCCCTTTTATTAAAACTCTCTCCATTTTCTCTCTATGGTGCATTACCAAATCTTCAAGTGTGGGTTTAGACAACTTCTTAATGGAAATAAAAGGCAATTGGACATTTCATCCATTGTTCATGCAGAAAGAGATTATGAAATAATAGAGTAAAGGTAGGAAGTCTGCCACAGGGACAAGGCTCTGGCTGGAGCAATTAGCCCTGAGGGGTTGGTGGTTCTGTTTCCAGGATGATCAGCTGCTCTGCCCGTTTCTGGATCAAGGGGCTCTGGGTGCTATTTTGCTGATCTTGGCCAGAGAGGCTTGCAAGAAGCAAAAGCAGAGGTAGATCCTTGTTGGCATTGAGGCTGGTGGGTAAGGAGCTGTGTCTCTGTTTTGGCAGTGCTTGTGCAGTGGGTTCATGCCAGCAGCCCTGAAGTCGTCCAGCGCGACGCCCTGCCCGTGCTCTGGTCCTTCCTGGAGAACAAGGCGCTGCCTGTGCGGAGCGCCAATGTCCGCACCGTGGCCACCAAGCTCGCCTCTGCCCTCTACAAGGTGATGGGCACCCAGCTGAAGAAATGCGCTGCCAGCCAGCCTCCACATGTGCGGGAAAACCTCTCCAAAATGTTGGGCTGGTGAAGGCGAGATGTTCTCCAGAAAGCTGAGGAAGCGCTGAGTTGGACACCTCCGGATTTGCCTTTTTAGCTGTGCCAAAAATGACAAAATCCAAAGGAATGGTGTGCATCTGCCCCCACTCTCTCCACTGTCCTTCCTAGTCATGGCATGGGGGGCCTGGAGCAACTCCAGACTGAGGACAAGGTGAAGGGCAATCATGGTTCAGCCTCACACAGAGGTGAGGGGGGAGCTGGGCAGATCTCTGCTGGGAGGAAGGGTCTTGTGGCAGCCCAGAGAGGCTGTGCACATTGCCAGGGAACAGCTGTGCCCTGCATGTGCCCCTGCAAGGAGCTGTGCTGCTGCCAGTGCCCCTGGAGCTGTGGGGCTGCTGAGCTGTGGGGCAGGGAGAGGAGCAGGAGGGTGCATGTGCAGCTGAGCCATTCCTGGAGAGCACAGGGCTCGGGGCTCCCTGCTGTCCCAGGGCAGCCCAGAGGCCAGGCTGTTCCTGTGCTAGCTCTGGGCAAGTGGCTCAAGGTTTTGCCCTTGGCTGCCTCAGTGTCTGCCAGCAGGAGCATGTTTCCCTGTGCAGCTGTTTAGAAGTTGGGAGGAAATGTGTTCCATGAAATATGGAGCTTCAGCTGCTTTAGGTTTGCATTGTGGCCTCTGTTCTATTTTGTGTCTCCATTTTGCAGATCTGACTGGTTACATTCTTACTGAGAAGTTTTCTCTGGACACTTCCGATGTTCCTCATCTACAAAGTCCTGGCCACCCATCCAGAAGAGTTCTCTTTCCCCCAAGCTCAGGAAGAAGCTGCCACCTGTATGAAGAGTGTTTGAAGAATAGGATTTCTGCATTAGGCTTCATACAGCTGTACATATGTTCTGATCTTTAGATGTAGTTTTGAATTAATGTGTTTTGATTGTATCTTTAAAATTTGATGATATATTTTTAATTGTATATTTTTTGATGATGAAAAAAAAATAAATTAATAAATAAATTAAATTTAAATAAGCCAAGAGAAGAATGTGAGACCAGGACCTGCTAGCCTGGAGATTATGGGAGTGCAGCTCACTCAATGTACCAGTGTCTCACCACATCCTTTCCTCTTTGGGCCTCTCCTCTTCCTCTTTGGCCATGTTTTCTTTTGTGTCATTTGTGCTGCTCTTTGTTACTTGGCATTACAACAGGGTCTCCTGTTGACCTGCTTGGGGGACAATGGATCCAAAAGATCCTGTATTGTCAAAGGTTTTTGTCTTGGTTTGGAAAGACAGGAGTCTGCTAAGGAAGGCAGGAGCCTCCCCTGAAATGGGGAATGTAAACCCTCCCCAGCCCTCCAAATTGCTATAAATTTTAAATTAAGGGGCTCTCAGGTAAAAATATGGGAGCAGAAAATAACAGTTCTTTAATAGGGGAAAAAAAAAATAAAATAATAAAATAAACAATGCAATACAAATGAACAACACTGATGGAGTCAGAGCCCAACCTGACACCCTGTGGGTGTTGGTAGCAGTCCAATTGGAAATGTGGCTGCACCCTCCTGAAGTGTCAGGTGTGGTTCTGTTGGAGTAAGGGGGTCGTGTAGAGAAGGATGTATTCTTCCTCTGAAGATCCAGTGGAAGAAGAGGCAGCTGCTGTTCCTATGGGGAATCCAGTGGAGAAAGCCATGCTGGTGTCTCAAAAACCTCTGGATTATATCTGGGTAGCAATGCTTGGCTCCTCCCTCTGGGTGGAGCATCTCCCAATGGGATGTTACAGTTCTTATCAGTCATGCAGTGACATTCAATAGTCTGTTATAAGCAGGTGTACCCTGGGAGGTGTGAATGTGGTCACTCAAAGAGAGAGATAAGGCAAACTGCCGACTTGACAAAAGATCATCTGCCATACAGATGGTAATTGAAAACATCTTGCATTGCAATCTTCAACAGACCCACCTGGTCACAACTGACCCATGGTTCCATGAGGTTCCCCGGTGTCACTGTGGTGTCCTTGGACCCACCTGGTCACAACTGATTCATGGTTCCATGAGGTTCCCCAGTGTCACCATGGTAACTCTCAGATGCTGGATGAGATCAATGTCCTGAGGCACCATGGGATGAGCTGTCAATCAGTGACACAGTTGGGACAGTGCTAACCCAGCCCTGATCACCTGAGCGATCAGAAATCCCACCTGGGGGGAGGCCCACAAAGGCCCAGGGGCTTAAAAACATGGAGCACAAGGTCAGCCCCTGGTATGGACTCTGCCTTCTCCTGGGGTTTTTGTCTCACCCACACTGGAACCCTAGGAACTGATAGTCATATGCGTGTCTTTCTATAGAGCTTCTGTCTTTCTGTCTCTCTTTCTTCTCCTTCTAATGCTCTTTCTATGGAACATTTTTGGGTACCTCAGCAACTTACGTATTTAAAGGTTTCTAGGTGAAATGAGCTAAGTTAATGATGTTACTGCTATGATAAGTGTTTTCTGTGTAATTGGAAGTTTCATTAAATCCTCTTCCAAAGTTTCTTGGTTTTTTTTTGCACTTTGCCAGTAAAATTTTGTGTCATTTGGACCTCTTGAGAATATCTGGCTGGTGTTTCTCCTGTGTGCTTTGTGTTTTTGAAGGCTACACATCCACTCGTGAGGAGCATGGTAGCAAACAGGCTGAGGAATGCGAGTAGAAGCTTCTTATGTGTCATCTTCAAACAGTGACAGTGACAGGTGCTCTAGTCGCTATCTGGTGGGTTTTGTCTTGGGGTGGACTTGGGGTTCCTTTGGAGAATCCACACTCAGTGGCTGCAGGTAGGGCTTGATGTTCTTAGCTGGGATCCACTGAGGTCCTTTATCACGAATGGTCTCATTGTGACAATTCAGTCTTCAGATCCTTTTTTTTAATGAGTTCTGCACTTTAGAGACTTTCACTGTCACCTCTGATCCCAGACAATGTTCCTGCAGTAGCTGTGAGTGCCCAGTTAGGAGCCCACTTGAAACATGAGATGACTGTTACATCTGCTCCTGCGTCAACAAGCCTTGTGAAAACAATCTTTTCATTGTTAAGTTCCAGAGTGCAGGTGATTTTTGGTCGATTGCAATTTGTCACATCACTAGTGAAGTGTCATCGACATCTTCTTCAGGGAGTAATATGGCTTGGGCAATTGTTAATCCTTGGGGTATGAAACAAGGTGGGTCAGGAGACAGGACCAGCACTGTAATTTCTTATTGTGAGATCACTGGTAGTACAGATGGCAATATGAAAAATCCTTCAGTTCTCAATTGGCAGTTTCCTAAGATTAATCGTTCACTGGCCCGGTCATTGGGCCCCAGCTGTCCTGTTGATATTACATGGACAAAATAGTCGGTTAAAAAAACAGATTCCACACTCACCAGCTCCAATTTTGCCCCTGGTGGCAAGATGATTGGCAACTGGGAGATGAGGTGTTGGAGTTTGGCACCGTGTGGTCTGTAATGGGTGTTTGCCTTTCTTGACCTTTGGCGATTATAGGCATTGTTGGCTTGAACGTTTGTGTCATAGCATGAGGCCACCTTGCACTCTGGTCGTAGTTTTTTTGACAGCTACTTGGTAGAGTTACCTTTTGAGAAATTCCACCTCTTTGATGCTGATTATCCATTAGGGACCAGTGTCTTGGTTTGAAAAGACAGGTGTCTGCTAAGGAAGGCAGGAGTCTCCCTGAACTGGAAAATGAAAACCCCTCCCTCTGAATTGTCATAATTTTGAAATTAATGGGGGCTCTCAGCCAAAGCTATGGGAGCAGGAATAACAGTTCTTTATTAGGAAAGAAAATTAAACAAATAAACAATGCAGTCATACAAAACAACACTGACAGAGTCAGAATATGACCTGACACCCTGTTGGTCAGGGTGTTGGTAAGAGTCCAATTGAAATGGTGGCTGCAGTCCTCCTGGAGTAGCAGGTGTGGTTTTGTTGAAGCAGTGATCCTGTAGAAGGCTGTAGTCTTCCTCTGGGAATCCAGTGAAAAAAAAGGCAGCTGCACCTCTGTGAATCCAGTGGAAAAGGCTTTCCTGATGTCCCAAAATGTCAGACTATATCCAGTTAGGAATGCTTGGCTTCTCCCTCTGGGTGGAGCATCTCAAAATGGGATGATGTAATTTTATCAGTCATGCAGTGACATTCAATAGCCCCATTAACAGCAGATGTCTTCCCAGAGGGAGGATTGCTTTGTGGAAGAGATAAAGAAAACTACCCAATTAACAGAAGGTAACTGCCACCCCTCTAACAGATGGCAAATAGAACACACACATTACCTTGCAATCTAGATATTATCTACCCCTTATTCTATCTGCATCTGCATCACAATGAAACCTTACACACAGTTCTCACTTATGAGTGGGTTTCCCTCTGGTACACAACGGATTTCTCCATCTTTCTGCATTACCCACCAAGTGTAACCAGGTCCTTGAAGAAAAACAGTCCCATGGATGGGTTTGTCTTTGCCTGAGGTGGAATTAATCCAAAACATCTTTCCTAAAATACCTTTCATATGTACCACGGGGACTTTATCTCCATCCACTGTGTGCAAGGGTTCAGACTGGGCAGGACCAGCTCAATTGATGGACCCTCGGGTGTTGACCATCCAGGTGGCCTTTGCTAAGTTCATTTCACAATTTCTAAAAGTCCCCTGCCCAGTGCCTTCAGGGTAGTCTTAAGCAGTCCATTGCACCGTTCAACTTTCCCTATCATCCAGTGCATGATAGGGGATATGATATATCCATTCCATACCATGTTCTCTGGCCCAGGTATTGATAAGGCCATTCTTGAAATGGGTCCTGTTGTCTGACTCAATTCTCTCAGGGGTGCCATATCTCCACAGGATTTGCTTTTCCAGGCCAAGGATGGTGTTCTGGGCAGTGGTGTGAGGCACAGGGGTAGGGGTAGGTCTCCAACCATCCAGTGGTGGCTTCCACCATGGTCAGCACATAGCACTTACCCTGGCGTGTCTGGGGCAGTGTGATGGAGTCAATCTGCCAGGCCTCCCCCATACTTGGACCACCACCCACTGTACCATAGGGACTTCACCCGCTTGGTCTGTTTGAAGGCAGCACGCGTCTCACAGTCATGGATAACTTGTGAAATACTGTCCATGGTTAGATCCACCCCTCGGTCTTGTGCCCACTTATAGGTGGCATCCCTGCCCTGATGGCCTGAGGCATCATGGGCCCATCGAGCTAGGAATAACTCTCCCTTGTGTTCTCAATCTAGGTCTGTCTTGGACACCACTATCTTTGCAGCCTGGTCTACCTGCTCATTGTTTTGGTGCTCCTCATCGGCTCTGCTCTTGGGGACATGGGCATCTACATGGCAGACTTTCACAGGTAGCCTCCCTACCATGGTAGCAATATCTTTCCATTCATCAGCAGCCCAAATTTGTTTTCCTCTATGCTGCCAGTTGGCCTTTTTCCACCTTTCCAGCCATCCCCACAGAGCATTGGCTACCATCCACGAATCAGTGTAGAGGTAGAGTTTTGGCCACTTCTCTCTTTCTGCAATGTCCAGGGCCAGTTGAAGAGCTTTGAGTTCTGCAAGTTGGCTTGATCCACCTTCTCCTTCAGCGGCCTCTGTGACCTGTTGTGTGGGGCTCCATACAGCTGGTTTTCACTTCTGGTTCATCCCTATGATGCGACAGGAACCGTCAGTGAAAAGAGTGTAGCATGTTTCCTCTGGGGGCAGTTGGTTACATGGAGGAGCCTCTTCAGTCCATGACACCAAAATTTTCAACTTTGGGTCATTTTGTAATTACCTCCAAAATCCCAGGGCGATTCATTTTATCTGTAAGGGCATTCTGTGTGATAACTGAAATCCACTTGCTCCATGTGGCACTGGTGGCATGGTGGGTGGAAGGAACCTTGCCTTTAAACATCCACCCCAGCACCGGTAGTCGGGGTGCCAGAAGGAGTTGTGCTACTGTACCAATCACCTCTGAAGTGGCTTGGACTCCTTCATAGGCAGCCAAGATTTCCTTCTCTGTTGGGAGTGTAGTTGGCTTCGGAGCCTCTGCAGCTTTGACTCCAGAATCCCAGTGGTCAACCCCGAGTCCCCCCAGGCATCTTCTGCCAAAGGCTCCAGGACAAGCCATGGTTCCCGGCTGCAGAGTAGAGCATGTTCTTCACCTCTGGTCCTATCCTGACTGGGCCAAGGGCTACTGCATGAGCAATCTCCTGCTTGATCTGGGCAAAGGCTTGCTGCTGCTCAGGGCCCCAGTGGAACTCGTTCTTCTTGCGGGTGACCAGGTAAAGAGGGCTCACGATCTGTCTGTATTCGGGAATGTGCATCCTCCAAAAACCTATGGCACCCAGGAAAGCTTGTGTTTCTTTCTTGCTAGTTGGTGGAGACATCACAGTGATTTTGTTGATGACCTCATTGGGAAACTGACGCCACCCATCTTGCCACTTCACTCCCAGGAACTGGATCTCCCAGGCAGGTCCCTTGACTTTACTCTTTTTGATAGCGAAGCCGGCTTCTAGCAAAATCCTGATGATCCTCTCTGCTTTCTCAAATACTTCCATTGCCGTGTTCCCCACACAATGATGTCATCAATGTACTGCAGGTGTTCTGGAGCCTCACCCTTTTGCAGTGCAGCCTGGATCAGTCCATGGCAGATGGTGGGTCTGTGCTTCCACCCCTGGGGCAGTCAGTTCCAGGTGTACTGCACACCCCTGCAGGTGAAAGCAAACAGACCTGCATTCTGCTGCCAAAGGAATGGAGAAAAACTTGTTAGCAATGTCTATAATGGTGTACCACTTTCCTGTTTTGGACTCAGCTCATACTGGAGTTCCAGCATGTCTGGCACAGCAGCACTCAGTGGTGAAGTCACTTCATTCAAGCCACGATAGTCAAACAGTCAATCTCCATTCTTTGTCAGAATTGTGCACAGGCCAGATGGGACTCTTGAAGGGTGAGTGGGTCTTGCTGACCACCCCTTGGCTCTCCAACTCATGGATCATTTTGTGGATGGGGATCACGGCATCTCGATTCTTCCGATCCTGCTGGCGGTGCACTGTCAAGGTGGCAATTGGCACTCGTTGCTCTTCCACCTTCAGGAGTCTTACTGCAGATGGGCTTTCTGATAGTCCAGGCAAAGTGTTCAACTGCTTGCTGTTTTCTGCCTCCACAGCAGCTATGCCAAAAGCCCATCTGAGTCCCTTTGGGTATTTGTAATAGCCATTCCAGAATACACGGGGCCTCTGGGCCAGTCACAATAGGATGCTTTTTCCACTCTTTCCCAGCCAAGTTCACCTCGGCTTCCAACAGGGTCAGTTTCTGGGATCCCCCCGTCACCCCAGCAATGGAAACAGGTTCTGCCCCCACATGTCCCCATGGTATCAGGGTACACTGCACACCAGTATCAAATAAGGCATCGTACTTTTGTGGTTCTGATGTGCCTGGCCATCAGATCCACGCCATCCAGAAAATCTGGTTTTCCCATGCCTCTCTCTGGCAAGAGGCAGGGCCCCTCTAACCCTGGGCATACATGGTAGATGTACCTTCCAGGGAATCTGACAGATCATACTCAGCAGCTCTGTCATGGGAGGTTGAGGCTACCTTCACTTTTCTGGAGTTCCCTCAATTAGTGCTTCCCTCCTTGAGTTGACACACCTGTGCTGCCAGAACAGAAGTGGGTTTTCCATCCCACCTTCCCATGTCTTCCCCATGGTCATGCAGAAAAAAAAAAACCACAGGTCAGCCTGTGGGATGTACCCTCTCTCTCTAGCTGGGGAACACTGGGCTCTGACTTTGCGGCCTGTGACTCGCACTGGTGCAATGTGGGACCTGTTCCTCCTCACCTCCTCCCTCATCTCCCCCATCTCCTCTCTGAGTTCTTGGACCATGGCAGAGACATGAGCCTGCATGGGGCAGTTGATCACACTTTCATAATTCCTAAGCTTGTTGGCCACAGAACCCACTGTCTCTCGGTTGGTGTCGGCATTAATTGTTGCAATAAAGGTGATGTATTGAGATGGCCCCAGATTGGCCAGGCTCCACAACATTTGCCCTGTGCACCTGACCTTGTCGGGGTCATTATCATGCTGTCCATCCCTCCCAAAGAGTACCTCCAATACTGCCACTTCTCTCAGCTGTTGGATCCCTTCCTCAAGAGTCTTCCAGCGCATTCTATGGTGCTGGTCCTGCATTCTTTCTCTGTGGACAAACCTCTCTCTGACACTTATTAAAAGCCACTCCCAGAGGGAAAGGGACCCTGGCTCCCTTACAAAAATCTGATTGATACCTGAGTCCTGGGTCAAGGGTCCCAAATTCCTTGCCTCACCACCATCCAGCTGGACGCCTGTACCCATAAGATCCCAGACCCAAAGTAGCCAGTTTGTATAAGCCTCACGTCCCTTGTCATACAATGCCTTTGTGCAGATTATGGAGACTTTTGTACATCAGGGACTTGGTGATGATCGCAACCTCTGGCTCCCCTGTGGGTTGTGAGGGCCCTCCCCTATCTGGGTGCTCTGCTTTCATCTTGGATCTCCTTGTTTCTACAGGGGCAGCTGCTGCTGGCTGTGGCTGCCTTTGCAATTCAGCTGGAACCTGGACAGTTGTAACATCTGTGGGTTCTGCTGCTGCACTGTCAGACTCTCCCTCTTCAAGGTGGGGCAAGGGCTTCTCACCAGCTGGGGAAGTGTATTCCTTCAGCATCTGGCCTATCTCCTTCACCAGACCCTCCACCCAATCTGGGTGGTTTGTATCTGAGGTGGGCTGTGGGATAGGGTCAGGCTCTGGGGCAACAGCATCCCTAGACTGTGGTAGCGTATTGGGTTCTGGGGTAGGTGTCAGGGTAGTTATCCAGGTTAGTCTCCCCTTCTTCCTAAATGCTAAATAGAACAGGCCTATCAGCAACACCAGCCACTGTATGATATCATTAATATTTAGAGTGGATCTCAACCCTTCAAAAACTGGTGGGGCAAACCCAAAGAGATGGTTAAAGGGTTTGGAGAAGATTTCGCCTGGTGTCATTTCCTTACAGCAGGTGCCATTATTAAAGTAACCCTAAAAAACATACAGTTAGTGTGTGATAGCTGTGAATCCATGTGCCTGCTTTCCAGAGGAAGTTAAAAATCCATGAATCCCTCACCTTATTCACCCATAAAACAAACCGGATAACAGCCACAGTAGCCTTGGTTATAGGACCCATGTTTAGATAAGGGCCTACAAATGGAAGAAATACAGCCATGATCACGTGTCACCCAAACCAGGGCAAGCTGGACCCATGGTGTCGCTTAATGAGGTTTCTATAGTGGCATACACACAAAAATTAGATTACTCAAGGACTGTTATTTCCTTTTTGGTTTCTGTGCCCTCAAGGCTCACATTGCTTGGCCAAAATCTGTCTTGGTTTGGAAAGACAGGAGTCTGCTAAGGAAGGCAGGAGCCTCCCTGAAATGGACAATGTAAACCCTCCCCACCTCCCCTGAATTGCTATAAATTTTAAATTAAGGGGCTCTCAGGCAAAAATATGGGAGCAGGAAATAACAGTTCTTTAATAGGGAAAAAAAAAAAAAAGGATAAAATAAACAATGCAGTACACTAGAACAACACTGACAGAGTCAAACCCAACCTGACACCCTGTGGGTTGGGTGTTGGTGGCAGTCCAATTGGAAATGTGGCTGCAGTCCTCCTGAAGTGTCAGGTGTGGTTCTGTTGGAGCAAAGGGGTTGTGTAGAGAAGGATGTATTCTTCCTCCAAAGATCCAGTGGAAGAAGAGGCAGCTGCTGTTCCTCTGGGGAAACCCGTGGAGAAAGCTGTGCCGTGTTTCAAAAACCTCTGGATTATATCTGGGTAGCAATGCTTGGCTCCTCCCTCTGGGCGGAGCATCTCACAATGGGATGTTATAGTTCTTATCAGTCATGCAGTGACATTCAATAGTCTGTTATCAGCAGATGTCCCTCCTGAGGGAGGTGTGACTGTGGTCACTCAAAGAGAGAGATAAAGCAAATTGCTCACTTGACAAAAGATATCTGCCATACAGATGGTAATTGAAAACATCTTGCATTGCAATCTTCAACAATGGTACAACTTACTTGAAAAAAGTTTTTTTTTGACCAATCACACAAAGCAAAAGCATATTGACAGTAGTTCTATCCAACCACTATAAGCACACGTACCTTTGATTAAAACACTGCTTGCTTATTTCAAATACAATGCCTGCTTGTGAGTCTTAAAACACAATGCACAGAGCTCCATTATTAAGCTTAGAACTTCCTCATATCTTGCTAGATATACTTTTCTGTAGCTTAGGGAGTTATTCTAGCCAAGTGTTTGCAGATAATCT